>OZ034968.1:36469685-36632185 GCA_964030785.1 Siderastrea siderea
CGCAGTTGAAGTGGGGAAATTGACTGTTGTAGACACAGACGCAGCTGAACGGTTCTGAATTAAAGATGCTCAAGAATCAATTGCCAAGGAAGTGCAAGCAGGCAAATTCGTTAGACTCTGCCCTAAGTACAAGGATGGCCTGATAGTCGTAGGTGGAAGGGCTGAGCGGTGGATGCAGGCTACCTGGAATAGGCAAGAGTTCATCCTTCTTCCCCACAACCACCGATTCTCACAACTTATTGCCGAGGATGAGCACAGGAAAGGTGGACACCTTGGTGTCGCCGCGACTGTAGCCAGGATCCGATCACGGTTCTGGATCACCAACCTTCAAAGGATGGTCAAAAGCATTTGCTTCAAGTGTGTCACATGTAAAAGAAAATTCCAAAGATTGAGTGGTCAGATGATGAGCAACTTACCCTTGGAGCGACTTCAGCCGTCACCGCCGTTTTCCAACGTTGGAGTAGACTTCTTCGGGCCATTCACCATTAGAGGAGAAGTACAGAAGAGGGTTCGAGGAAAGTGCTACGGAGTCATCTTTGTATGTTTTGCCTCCCGTGCCATACATGTTGATGTGAGTGAAGATTACTCCACGGATTCCTTCCTTCAGGTGATAAGGCGGTTCGCGAGCATCAGGGGTTGGCCTAAGAGAGTCTACAGTGACTGTGGCACACAGCTCGTTGCTGCATCAAAGGAGTTAAAGGAGGCTGTCAAAGAGCTTGACTGGAGTGCACTACAGGAGCATGGCATACAACACAAACTTGAATGGAGCTTTTCCCCGGCCGATGCACCTTGGATGAATGGCGTGACCGAGGCACTAGTCAAGTCCACAAAGAAAGCACTCAATGCAGGTGTGGGGGACCAGATCATGGATTTCAGCGAGCTGCAAACCGTTATGTATGAGGCAGCGCAAATCATCAACCAAAGACCAATTGGCAAGCACCCCACTCATCCAGATGATGGGAGTTACCTCTGCCCAAATAACCTGTTGCTTGGTAGATCTTCTCCAGAAATCCCGCAAGGCCCATTCAAGCAAAGAGCTAGTGACAGATATAGGCTCGACTTCATCCAGCAGGTAGTGCAGAGCTTCTGGAAGAAATGGACCCGTGACTACTTTCGGGGGTTAATCGTAAGATCAAAGTGGCACGTGGAAAAGAGAAATGTCAAGAAGGGAGACGTCGTCTTGATTCAGGACAGCAATGCTGTGCGAGGCAATTGGAAGATCGACATTGTAACCGAGGTTCACCCTAGCCAAGATAATAAGGTTCGACGAGTCACTGTGTCCTACAAGAACCAGCATCAGGGTGGAACCCCTGCGAGATACACAAGCATTGAGAGAGTAGTACACAAGCTCATCGTGCTGGTTGATGTTGAGCAAGAAGCCTAGATGCGAGAGTCACGCGCTTGTAGCTCTTTGCTGTGGTGGGAGTGTTTCGCGCTCAAGCGCTCAGTTTAAACTGGGACCTACAAGTCACGCCATCTTGGCAGTATGCATGTAAAAATGTAGGCTATGAAAGCTAGATATTCGCTATTGAACGCTGTATGGACAAAGACTGAACGCTGTTCTAACGTATTCCTTTGCACTGACTATCTCAAGATCCATAGTGAGTACTTTAGCCGTCGTTTTGCCTTGTTTACAATGCAGTTCGTAGTCGCTTTAGGTCCTTTAGCTTTTTCAGCATCACTTTGTGTATCCCTTTTAGGTATTCGAACATATTAAACCTATCGACTTGTGTTGTGTTGGAATCTACGGATTGTTGTTATCGTGGTCAGTGCGAAACACTCATGTTGAGCAAGATGGAGCAGAATTGTCTTCAGCTGCTACTGAACATTGTGCGCCCACTGACGAACTCAGCACCAGATGCAACACAATCAAATTAGAACCAACCTGGACTCGAGAGTACCTTCGTGATCAACAAGAAGCTGATCTCAGTCTTAAAGTGATACTCCAGTTTAAAAAGGCAGGTGCTGTCAGGCCGAAGTGGGAAGATGTGTCTCCATGTGACCGTACAGTCAAGTCACTCTGGGCTCAGTGGGATCAACTGGAAATTCACGATCGGTTGCTTTGCCGAAGATGGGAAGAGGAGAGCGGCGCCAGGGTGAGCTACCAGATTATCCTTCCCCGAGATCTGCGAGACACTGCTCTAAAGGCACACCACGACCACACCACGGCCAGCCATCGAGGTATCAATAAGACCCTTGCAGCAGTGAGATCACGTTACTACTGGCCAGGGCTGACTACACAAGTCAAGAGGTGGGTCAGAATATGTCACGAGTGTGGTGCAAAGAAGAACTGGGGAAGAAAGCGACGTTCACCACTAAAGCAGTATGTGGTGGGTGCGCCAATGGAACGGCTTGCGATGAACATACTGGGACCCCTGCCGCTGACCCCTCGTGGGAATAGATTTGTACTTGTGGTGACAGACTACTTCACAGAGTGGACAGAGGGTCATGCCATCCCAAATCAAGAAGCCGTTACAGTGGCTGAGAAGTTGGTGGGTGAATTTGTGTGCCGATTTGGAGTTCCTCGTGAGTTGCACAGTGATCAAGGGACTAACTTTGAGTCCAAAGTTATGGCTGAAGTATGTAAGCTCTTGGACATTGAGGAAACTAGAACATCTCCGTTGCATCCACTGTCAGACGGCCAAGTGGAACGGTACAACCGGACATTGATTGAAATGCTGCGAGGTAAACTGAAAGAAACTCAGGAGGACTGGGACCTGCAGCTTCAACCGTGCATGATGGCGTACAGAAGTTCCATTCACGAATCGACAGGGGAGACTCCAAACATGCTAATGCTGGGACGGGAGATTGAAGTACCACTGGATGTGATCACTGAGCCACAGGTAGACTCACCACCTCTGACAACCGAGTATGCGCTGGCTCTCCAACAGAGACTGGCTGGTGCCCACGAGACAGCACGAAGACACCTCAGCAAAGCCGCAGAACATCAGGAGCGGAATTATGACAAGCGAGTGTCCAGTAAACCATTTCGTATAGGAGACAGCTTCTGGCTACACAACATTCGCCGGAAGAAGGGAAGGAACCCCAAATTGGATTGCCCTTGGGAAGGCCCTTACTTAGTAGTGTCAAAGCTGTCAGATGTTACCTAGCGAATTCAAAGAAGCCGAAGAGCAAAACCTAAGGTGATCCACGCTGATCGTCTCAAGCCGCATCTTGGACCTGCATTAGAGAGCTGGATTGCAGAGAGGGGAGAGACTGATGTGCCTGCTGTGTCCCCGGTTGTGTGCGCCGAAAGAAGTGAGCCTGTTAACCCGGGTGGCTCTGTGTCAGCTGAACTAGGAGAAGGCCATGTGGATGGAAGCCCTCCAAGATGCCCGAAAGGACTGACTCAGATGCGGAGAACAGTGACACTGAATTTAACGTGGATAATGACACTGATGCAGATGTACCTAGTGATGCCCTACCAGTCGTCGAAGGAGAGAGCGTAGCTATGATAGGGCAAGCCGCCCCTCCCAGTGTACCCGAGAGCCCCGCGCAGAATTTGAAGAGCCGTTACGGAAGAGAGCGGAGGAAACCAGAACGTTATGGTGAATGGGAGTAGCCCTTTCACTAGCTTGAACATTAAACAGTTGAAATTTCAAAAGATTAATTAGAGATTTGGGTGGATTAGCTTCCACTGGACTGTAGTTTCGTTTTTTCATGTTTCCCGTTTTCAGTTGTCACACTGGGACAGTGTTCATTAAAGGAGGGGGCAGTGTAGCGGAAGCCCTACCGCACTCCCATAGGGATAGTTTTGTTAGACTCGTTACCACTCCCTCGCAGGGAGGTTGTCGTTGTTCTGTAATAAACAACATGGCCGCTTGCAGAAATTGGGATTAAGGCAGTGTTGACATTTAACACAGGCTCCCAACTGATGCCAAGGGAAATCATCATCCAATTCTTGCCTGATGACAGCAAAAGTTTTTCCTTGCCAGATCCTGGCACCTGTACCAGGTCGCTCAAAATTCCAACCTGTCATAGTAATTATGAACAATTTCAATCTGCGTTTGATGCAACTGTAAGGGTACAAGGGCAAGGGTATGGAAGAGCCTAGTTATCACTGTATGGGGTTGCAAATTCGTGCAGTGAAAGCAAGTTGAATTAATTCCTTGTTAATGGAGGACACTTTAGTTATGTTGTTGTTAACAAGGCAGGATGTGCATTCCCATTACTACCATTTGCAAGCTACCTAGAATAACTAACTTTTTCCGCATCTGTTCAGGAACAAAACATAAAAGTTTGTCTAGGCAAGCTACATGTACTGCATTTGTCACAAGTTTTCTTTGCTCATTAACATGGTAACTTTGTTCTGCCCAGTAATATGAGTAAACGATTTTAATCTGAGTGATTGAAAAGGCTAGACAAACTTGCATTTTCATATTTGAAAAACATGCAAATAGTTTAGCTGTTTATGGTAGCTCGCAAGTCTGGCAAATTGTTAGTAGAGCTATATTCATTCGCTAGCTTTCTGCCCAAAATAATGTTTATTTGTTATAAAAATGGCATAGCATAACTCTTACTCAGTGACTGACCTATTCTACTAGAATGCAGCAGAATCATGAGCCAATCAGATGGTGAGGTAACCTGACTACCTTTCACTTAGTTAGGCTAATAGCATTAGTTCATGTTGTTGTTAATCCCACTGTTGAAGCAATTGAGATGTTGTTTTCAATGCTTATCAGTGCTTGTTAATTCCACTGTTGAAGCTATTGAGATGTTGTTTCAAATGCTTATCAATGCTACTTAAAACAGTCTCTACAATGTTGAGTTTACAAAATTTTGGATAGTATCGTTTCTTCCACTACTGTTCGGGAATTTTTGACTCAGTAATATAGTACTCTTTTGTAGGACTGTAATTCTACTTTATTCCCAGCAGTTCAGTACTCTCAAAAACAAGTCAACAATCTAAGATCCTGATCATGACAATCTGAACCTTGAATTTCTGCACTGGCTCTTAAAGTACACTTGTATTAGTCTGAAATTACTGTTACACGATCTCCTTTTGGCCTTTGCTAAAAGGCTTTTATCTCTAAATTGTTGAGTCCATTTACTTTTGATGGCAATCAATGTCTCATCCGGTTCTTGTTTACAAACATATGTTTTGGTTGATTTAATTTACACAAACGCTATTAGAACAGATAAATGTTTTGCAACATTTACCTTTCAAACTCAATGTTCTATATCTTGTCTGAGACAATCATTTCCTGATAATATTTATCCCTTTCCGTTAACAATTAACTTTCCAAATGAAATTAACTGTCATACACATAGGCTAGAACTTTGAAGTGGAAAGTAAGAAAAGCAAGCAAAAGTTGACTTGAACATCAAGAGCCTGAAATAGTAGAAGTAATGAAGTTACATTTGTAATTTACGTTTACAACTTAAAATAATTAGTCAGATATTGACAGAGTTGTTTTCCATTGACATGTAGACAAGATGGAGCCTCAAGAAATGGCATCTGATTGGTTTTCTCTCCCAACACACAGTGACAGGAAATATTCCAGAACTAATTCAATAATCTTGGACAAAACTGTTGAAACACTTGGCAAATTTCCACTAATTTAGGCACCACAGATCAGTTTTTCAATCCCCCTCCCCCATTTCAATGTTGTCAATGCTGTCGTGTTATGAAAAGAAAGCCTGGCGAACCACAAACCCAAAGAAACAAAATTGAGCAGGGGGGAGGGGGGATGAAATGTTTTTACCTGCTTGCAAGTCAGTACATGTACAGTTGTGAAAAATGCGTGAAGTTTGTATGTTTCAACTAGTTTTGTCCATGCAAGATTGTAGTGTTTACCCCTTCTAAAGTTTGACTGTAAAGACTGACTGAGCACATTAAAGATCTTGATTTACCTCTTCCCTGAACTCTTGTGCCACTCTAAAGTCCGCATTTCTGACTGCCAGCATGCCCTTATCCAAAGTTGCTCTGGAGAATTGTTCTGTTCAGTGCTGATGGGACCACTGTTTTGCCCAGATTCAAAAGTATGCAAATGGTGGTTAATTCTAGGTAGAAAGATAAAATGAAGGGCTGCCAAATGCATTTCATTATCTAGTTCCAGGATCCCAACTTCTTCCATATGATAAAACAGGTGGTAAAATACATAGGTGCAGCCAGTAAATAGGTCACGCCATAGGCATTCAATCCTCTGGTTGTGGACGCTACGCCCAGCAATATGACTTCCCCTGTCAGGGCCACGCTGTGGCCCTGACAGCGTGGTAAACCAAGCAACATCAATGTTTTCTCCTCCTCTGTCAGACCTTACTCTTGAAGGAAGTCCAAAATTGTCAACTGCTTCTTGGAAAAGGTTAAAGACAGTACAGGCCTTGTTGTTTGTAGAGACCTTAAGAACACTATCATTCTTGAAAAACAGTCAATGCCAGCATGAATGACGAGCCTCCATCTACAAAAGGTGTGGCAGAAATGCCATTAGCAACTTGTTTGTCTGGAATGCCAACACTTATTGCTACAGCTACATTATTATTCCCCTTGTAAATATTCCATAAATCTAACAAAACTTTACAATATAGCTCTAATGAGTACAGTGTTTTAAAACATTCTTTGATTGAATTATCAATACTGTCTGATTTACTGCTTATGATTAGTCTGATTTTCATGGAACAATTTGCATCATACAAGTGTAATGTGCGACAGTCACACTGTCTAAGTTGATCTTTATATAATTTAAATGTAAATAGTGCACTTGGTTAATAGACCAATTCCGATTTATTGAAATTTGTACTTGGCTCCGAGGCTTGGGGGAAATTATAAAACAAAAGAGGTTCAGGGATGAATATTTGATTTCTTTTGTTTTGTTCCCCTTAGCCTGGTAACCAAGTTAGAATTTTATATATCAGGATTGGTATATTAGATGGGCTGCTTCTATAATTATTGTAATAACAATGACAGTGGTGATGATGATAATAATAATGATAATAATAATAATATAACCTCTAAGAGGGACCAAGATCTTGTTTTGTGGGTGTGGCTTTAAGTAATGTAATGTTCAAGGTTTTAGACAGCATTGTCATAAATTTGTATTATATTTATCACCTATTAAAAAGGCACCATAACTTGGGGCCTTTTGAAACTGAACACCCTTTACCGGTATAATCCATATAAAGAGGTACAACTAGTACCTCCACCACTTATATATGAGTCCCCCCATGGTTGGTGGCAGCCCCCTGTAGCCATGCATTAACATTCAACATACCTGACAAGTTTGTGATTACCATCGATATGCCATAATGCCAAGGGGCTTCTGACTTGATACTTTCTCCTTTGCACAATGTTCAATTCTAAGCTCGCGGGGGTTTTCCTTCTGGGTTAACCCTTCTCATTGCCTCGCGAATTCGTTGTTGCTGAATTCGTACATTGCGGGAAAGCAAAAATCCTGTCATGCGCTTATATCCAGTGTTTGGAAAGTTTCTTAATATACTGGTAATTTCTGCATCTAATTCTTCATTGGACATATCAGAATATGTTGCCCTAATGGACAAATGGAATTCCTCCAATCGCCTCTCAACGGTTCGTTTGCCTACCCCGAGAAGAACAGCTATTTAGCTGTGCTGAACCTCTTTTGAACCAAGAATTCCAGTTGTTCTCTAGAAATATTATATCTGGGTCTGCCAGAACTACTAGTAAACACTTTCCCTGCTTTATACATCACATCATTGTCGTTCAACTTGAAACAATCAAGGGCTTCTCTCACAACGGTGACAACACTTTCGTCAACAAATCCAATATCAAAACACCTGAGTATAATTTCAGACAGGCAATCTATTCGGTATTGCACATGATCCAAGGTGTCAGAGGAATTATTTCCCGACTCCAGCTGTCTCAAAATATCAAAAAGAACATTGCGAATATGATTTCTGGCAGCCACACAATTACCCTCCTCGTCCGCCATTTTGACACACTAGACCCATTACAAACTTTGGACGACTGGGCATGAGTGGGGACACTGAGTGCCCTACAGGATATGACGTAAGCATAATATTACCATAATTCAACACAAAAGCATAATACAATACAAAAGACCATAATACAAGACACAGGAACAGAATTGCGCGATTGCAACAGTAAGCATCATTTGATTTCGCATAACGCAATGTAGAAGAACATAATCCAAGACAGAAGGGCATAATACAATGTAGAAGATCATAATCCAAGACAGAAAAGCATTTTACAATGTTTAATCCAATTCAGAAAGACATAATTGCATGCGAAAGTTCGGCATTGGACTTTAGAAGTCTAAAACACCATGTTAGAACTGCATAAAAGAATTTCTAATTTTGGCGGTGATCACCCCTCATACATATACGGAGTTTCCCCTCCTCTTTTATCCGGGCTTGGGACCGGCAAGGCAACACAAAGCAGTATTGCCAAGGCGGAGTTGAAAAAACAACTTTGAAACTGAACTAAACTTCAAAACCTACATTTATGTAACAGCATCCAACATCCATTTAGAATCAACATACAAGTAAAAATGAAATTATTATTCTAAACCTCTATAGGGGTAAAATAGCCAAAAGTAGTAGGATTAAGTAATGCAATTTTAGCAAAACAAGAAACAAAACTAGGGCTTAACTTAGTAGCACGTATGACAGCTGCACCATACGGCGGATGACTGTGTGAGTCGACAAACAAGATAGAGCCATCTTGGCTAAAAAGAAGCGGCACTGTCTTACTGTCGTAAATAAACAGGGCGGCGCAGCGCTTTTGCTCCCTTGTCAACAACTGAAGTTGCTCTTCTATGGTGGAAAAACGATGTTGGTCTACTAGACGAACAGGGAAAGGATATTTCCAACTTTACATAGGCATAGTCAGAGAATAACTGAGCAGATTCTGCGGCAGTTAAGTAGCGGTGTGGCAAGGATTGGCGGGCATTGTCGTACATCTCGTTACCAAGCAGCATACAAAGGTAGAGGTACCTAATCCATTCTGGAGACAGTGTGCAAGATTGGGGTATTGGGATTGGTGTTTGACGTCAGAAACGAATGAGCAACTGCCATGGAAATAAGACTGCAGGCATTACTTCCATTGCGACCATCGATGCTTGACTGGCAAAACTCAGGTGGAAACATCCAGCTACAAACATCATCTTCAACAAAGGTGACAAGTTGAACACCATGAGGAAGTTCATCCATGACAAAAGGATTCTGCACTTCTGTGGATATATCGTCCCAGCCAATCTCGTCAGACTCTGAATCATCATCGCCTCCTTCTACAGCACTATCAACAGCATACTCAGTAAACTCAGAGTAATCGCCCTTTGCCACTGCCCCGAAAAGTTGAACGCCTCTAACAATTTGCGCCTTGGCAAAGCTTATGCCCTTCTGCGCAAGCGCAATCTTGCCACGGACGACACTGGGACTATCATCCTGACAACAGTAACGTCCTGCCTGCTATTGAAAGACAGAGAAAACCAAAGGTATAGTTTCAGTTAATTGCATAGTAATAAACGCAAACATCACATTCACATTCATCACACTCAGAAGCATCACAATGAACTATATATACATTGGTTGCCGCTTTAGGCCAGCTTACGTGAAAACGGGTTTGACATCAAGGACCATTCGGCATGTTGGCTATGTTTGGTAAAAGGTTAATACAAAAGGATCCCTCTGTATTCACATAACCTGATATAATCACTCTCCCATCTCCCATGTCACCGCTAAGTAAACATACCATTGAAGGACACTTGAATGACTGCCTGTATGTTTGGTAGTGCAAAAGTAAACTTACAAGAAGATCGCCAGAGGATGCACTGGCTGTGTTGGGTGTTGGTTGTGCGCCGGGTGCATTGCCAGAGGATGTGCTGGGTGCGTCACCAGAGGATGTGCTGGGTGCGTCACCAGAGGATGTGCCGGGTGCATCACAGGAGCAAGTGTCAGGTACGTCGCCGGAAGATGTGCTGGGGGCATCAACAGGGGATGTACCTAGTGCTTTACCAAAGGATGTACTGGTTGCGTCACCAGAGGATGTGCACATTTGTTGTTCGATGTTTCCTTCTAACAGGTACAATAAAAAGGAACAACAATTTAATACTTAATGTAAATGCAAGACTAAGTGAAAATACAATTGAGGTATGTTGGAGACAAAAAAGGAGTTAAACTACACACGATAGTATTTAAAGCCCTGAAATGAGGTCAAAGACACACTAAAGGCACTAACATGAGCAAGTAACTTAGTATTCATATATCTGATTGTTCCTTTTGGACTGACCGGTTTTGTTTGCTTGTTAGTTGGTTTCTTCATTCCTTCTTCCATTAATTTAGGAAAATAATTCAATAGTTATAGTAATTCCTAACAGTAATAATAATTCCTAATAGTTTAGATTTTATGCCTTTTTGTTATTGTAAGGTTTTTAGTTAATGGTCCACTTTATTAATATAAGTTAGTTAAGGACCTACTTTGTAAAATTTTTGATATCATTTTATTTCTGTAAGCCATGCGAATTGTAAGGCGGCTAGGTCTGTTTTGTAAAGCGCTATAGAGCTCTCTGGATATAGCGCTAGTAAATAAATATCATTAATATTATTATTATTCAGTGACAAAAAGTACTTTGCCTTACAGTTTGATTGGTATTCTTGTACACAGTTTCCAAATGTGCATCGACTTTGCTGTGATCCGCAACAAATTTTTCTCCATAATATTACAGTCTTTTTTCGCCTGAAACACAACAATATTTAAGACTGAAAATAGAAAATGCCACACATGTTGATGATGTAACCGATGATACAAATGCAAGGAAGCTTGGTTAATAGTAAACTGTTTGTTCACATAAGCAAGTGCTTTCAAGTTATTCCAAACTACCCCAAATGTTCGCCTCATAATATGAAAGCACACAATTCAAGATTTCTTCCGTAAATAGCCTGCTGGCGGGATT
The DNA here is from genome assembly GCA_964030785.1 of Siderastrea siderea. Lineage (NCBI taxonomy): Eukaryota > Metazoa > Cnidaria > Anthozoa > Scleractinia > Rhizangiidae > Siderastrea > Siderastrea siderea. Next base: position 36,480,575 of record OZ034968.1, read on the forward strand.
CTCAAGGTGAAGCTGACTGCCAGATATTCTGATTTGAACTGACCTCATAATTACCCCTTTCAATCTTTCAAACATTACCATCAGGTAAGGAAATACTCACATGGACATATTTCTCACCGAGTAATATCATTCAAGAAAACAAGCTAGCAAGGCCACATGGTGTCAGCAATGTCAATGCTGAACACACCAGTATCATGTAAAAATTGAAAAGCTTTTACATCTGTCTTATATCAACTTCTTCAGGTACTGAGTACATCTCTGTCAAAATGAGCCATTAGCCATTTTCTTTGCTGTCTACAGAGGACTATTAATTTTGTGTCACTTACAGCATCCTGGTGGACTTTAATGGAAGCCCTTCAGCAGACAATGAGACCTTGTATTTGCTGTCAATAATTACTACAATATAATGAAAACAACTATTTAGACAGTGATAAGAATACGTACTTTCCAGCTGACTTATAACGATACAACTTGGCATTCCCATCCACGTGAGCAGAATGCTGATACACGGCACAGGTTGGGCACCGGCCATGAAGTCTTTGGACTGTAGTATGTTTAACTCATGACAGCAAAATTTCCACTCTTTAAAGGCAATACTGAATGCACTGTCATTAATAACACCCACCTATATAGTTAAAAACATAACAGGAAACCTTTACAACTACATAACATTTTCTAAGGGGTAAGGAAGTGTACTGCAGAGTTTCTGTGAGTTTTTTAGTGTTGTATTCTACGTAAGATAGAATTTGCCAAGTTCGATCCTCAATCAATTTATGCTCTGCGATTTAACTTAATATAATAATATTAATATTAATATTAATATTGGCAAGATCTAATGGCGAAGATACCTTGCCACAAACAGTGCATTGATATTTAAAGACACTGAGATCAAACCGTCCTAAAAAAGAAGAAGTGAGATCAATCAATAATTGTCAAAGAAACAAACCTGTAATCGCTTTATTTAAAAAAAAATCAAAAAAGCAGTTTTAATGAAACTAAGAATATTAAACTGGTTCATAAACCTAATGTAACATTTTATACAGATAATATAAAATTCCTATTAGTATTGACTTTCATTTTATACAGGGTCAATAAATGTAAAATTTATACAAGTAATTATGTAAAATTCCTATTGGTATTGACTTTTTCTCTTTTTTAATTCTGTACCTGTACCTGGGTGGGACGAATGAAGTATGTATTTATGTATGTATATAATACCATCTCACAACAATGCATTTGTCATCAGTGGATACTGCTGCACACTGTCCCACAGCTGAACATCTCTTACAAGAAAATGATGATACACGTAGAGGAAACCAACGTGCTGAAAAATAAATCAATTATATTATGTATATATAAGAATGAAAATCAAATAACTGTTATGCCCAGTGAAAACCCAAAGGAAGTAATAAAACAGTTGGTGTGCTTGGGGTCATTAAGAAGGGTCTGGAAAAATATGTTTAAAGAGTCCCAGGCACAGCCAGCATTAATCCAAAAAATTACTCTTCTCGGAACAGCTCACATCCTCAGAAAGGTTCTGTCAATCAAATGAACTCTTTGGCACTTAAAGTCCATGGTTTGTACCTGGTGCTTCAGAGACTAAACAAGCAAGCCAAGAATTGTTATAATAATAATACTCCTAATAATAACACAAATAAAAATAATAAATAAATAATAAAAATAAAAAATTAATAAATAGAAATAAAAATAAAAATAATAAACTGGAGAGAATTGCAACATAATAATTAAAATAAATAATTATTGAATTCTTTAAAGTGCAAAAAATCTACATGCTCTTTACAGGAAAATATAACAAAGAGAACAATATAACCTAAATAGAATTATATAACCTTAAACCTACAAAGTAGGGGCATATTTTAGTAGAATTTCCAAGATATACACCCGAACATTCCAAATTATACATAAAAAGCTCTCCATACCTATTGTAACTAGTTCACCATCACTGTCCAGAGATACTGTGGGAGCCACAGATTTAAAAAATCCATCACTAAAGACATCCCGGTCATGAAATGGGTGATTGTCATGTCTCTCCTCATCACATTTAGGACAAATAACTTCCTCTAAACCACACTGATGGCATCGTATGGAACCTTCTGCCTCTTTACAGATAGAACAAACACATCCTGGCTGAATGGTTTCCAGATCAATGACAGTTCTCATTATCCGGGGACGAATATTTGCCCAACTTTGCTCCAAGTTTGATATTCTTTCATTCCATGATTGGGCAGGTGGCCTGGCCTGGCCAAATACAGAACATTCCTTAAGAACGTCCTCCAAATCTAGAGAAAATAAAACAAAACATGTAATTTAAAGATGTATTTGATTCTAAAGAGTAAAGATTAAAATGACACTACACACACCCATACTTGACTGTGTACAGAATTTACAGCATTTATAATTATCAAATTTTCAAAACCACATAATTTTATTGAGCTGTGTGACCAGTTGTTTATCAGCTTAATATATAAATAAGGGATAGGAATGACTTTGCACTACTAGGCAACCAACTGCAGAAAATATTAGTACCCTACCAAGGGTGACTTCCATATTAACCCACTTTTCCTTTCCTTACCTACAACCTTAGCCAATTTTGTTGGGAAGGTTGTGACATTTTACCATGCTTTTTTCCCCTCCCCTCCCCCCTTTTCATGTTGGATTTCAATGGACTTTTCTTCTGCAGTATTGTCCGGCAAACATTCAACATTGAAACAGGGGGTGGGGGGACCGGCGAATAGAGACAGAGACTAAGTTATGACGGCATATTTAGACAAGATGAATAAAATCTTACTAAAATTCTGTTCATGGTTGAACCTTCCCAACAACTTGTGACGAAAGTTGTCTGTAAAAATGTGGGTGCGGTCAAGAGGAAACTAAACTCGACGATATCGTTCCAAGGCAAATGCCTATATGCCACGCATGAAACTGAATTAGAGCAACAGTATGTGTAGAGTTGTAGTTTAAGGTAATATAAAATGGCCCAGTTTTGTAAAATTGATAGGCTGGAAACAGTTGTAAAAGAAAGCCTTAAGGAGGTGCTGTTGTTATTATATCTTGATGTTTTTAAAATCTTTTGAAGTCATTGTACTGCAGTTTCCCCAGTCAGATGGGAATAGAGAGTCTGCTCCTGAAGAAAAGGCACTGCTATGTTTCGTTAGCGCATGCGATCATCCATTATAGTGTGGGCTGATATGCTCCAATTGCTGAAAAGGAGATATCGTCCATTTACCAGGTCCGAAAAATTTTTCTAAGCTTGACATTGAGCTCACAACAGATACTCCGGTGTTTGAAACGGCTGACATGCCAATTGTTTTCATTAAGCCACGCGAACACTGACATGCAGAGTGTCCATTGGATCGATTTTTTTTTAATTTTTGGCGTCAAAACAATTGCATTTGGCTCCTCGTGGACATCGCTTTGCTCAACTAATTTTTGAACATGCTGAGTAATTCGTAAGAAGTATATCACATCCATCCACAGTAATTTGCGAGGGGTCAGTCACATTGCCCGTGATGTTTTGACGCGGGCTTGTTATCTTCAAGATCAACCATCATGATCATTACTCCACAAAGGAAGGACATTACTCCATTTATATTTGCTGAAAATACGGTGATTGAAGTTAGCCGCAATTCAAGTAAGCTCTTTTCAATCTATAATCGTACTTGCCTAGGGATTCTGCAGTACTGGAATAAAGGACACTTAGAGGTCTTGGAAAGCTGAAATCTCACAATACTCCATAAAATTGCGACAAATTAAATTCCTTTGTGGTAAGTAGCTTTTAAATACAATGTTTTATGGAGTATTGTTGGAATGGTCGCTAACAGTAGTACTTAAGAACAAAACGGTGAAATATATCGAACATTTCACACCTTAATAACACATTTCAATCGAAATTATCATTAAACAAGAAAGCCCACGGGGCATTTTAAGCGGCCATTCTGACCCTCCCCACCCCTAGGTTTCACAAATGTTAGCGCAATCCTCTATTTATACGAACCGGCGTGACGAAAAGTGTGATTATGTGACACAATATTTTCACTATAACGTTACTGGATGACGTAATGTTTAAACTCTGATGACTCAGCTTATCTTTCTTATCGCTTTTATTTGTGCTAAAAAACGCAAATTCACTCAAACGTTGAATGTCGATATAAATTCGTCCACAACTGAGAATGCTCACACCGGGACGACGAAGTATTTACTGTTGTGCCTAGACCTTAAATACAAACAGTGAACATAGCAGTAGAATCAAAATATAACGTTTGATAAACACGAGCTCGAGCAGATCGTCAGAGTATGGGGCACGTCAAGGCATATCTCATGACGTGATGTTTAAATCCGGTTTGCTAACCCGGGAATCCCCTTGCAAAAGTAAACAAGCGAGCGGGGACGAAAGTCGCCCACGTCTTTGAAAGCTAACGCGCCTGTCGAGCCGCAATCGATTTCGCGCTCACTCGCTTGTTTTTCTTTTCCTTCACTATCTCTGAACGGAAAGAGAGACTGCTCGTAGCTTTTAGCGAACACCACACACAAACTACACAAATCCGTCGATAATATTCAGATATTTTCGTTCTTTCAATGCAAAAAGACTCATAACACCTGCCTTATTAATTGATCTCCTCATTAATGACGATTCCTTCGTATCAACTTCTCGCCTCAAATAATCACTCATCTCTCTCCGTTCACAAGAACTATCATGACTGATGGTGCAATCAACTAATATTGCATCATCATACTAGTACCAATTCCTTCTCTTCCTAGCCCACGCCGGCAAAACGCAACTGTCCTTTTTGTCCACTGCGAAATACAAGTTAGCCAATCAGAAACCTTACAATCCACTTCGCAAACCACCCACCCCCCCCTCCCCCATAAAACGCCAAGGGAAACCGTCTCTCACGCAGCGCCAAGGGAAACCGCCTCTCACGCAGCACAATATTACACCGCTCCTATACAAAACGCAACTTTCAAAGCAACTCACATTCACAGAAGCGTGATATGCTCCCGACATTCACAAATCCTTCTGACTCCCACATTTTTACACCCCTCAAAATGTCAATCCCAATAAAAAAACTCCTGCGATTAAAAAAAATTTTCACCATAACCACTAACTAGACCAGACAACACAGCCAATTTCGCATTCAATCCTATTAGCTCCTTTACTCAATTGCGCATGTGTTATACAAGACAAATACAAAAAACCCCAAACTTAACAACCCTTCGCCGTTCATATCTTAAATACTGTAAATTAAAAGACAAAAACATAGGAAGGTAACATTCAGAAGACTTATATGCGCATGCGTCTTATATAAGACAGTACCGCTCTTGAGTACCCGTACCACAAGCTTTACAGCACTTTCTTCGTATGTTAAGCCAACTTGCTTTCAGGAAAAACCGTGCCCATTTTATAAACCGGCGGTCGGCATCATGGCGACGGCCGGTTAAAGAGAGCTTCTTTTTAAATTGTAGGGCAATTTGCTATGGAGTAATGTCGCAGTTGATTGTTTGTAGCGCTCAAATAGCCCTCGTGTGATTGACAGGTCACGCGAAAGAAATATGTAAAAATTAAACAAGCAACTCCCAAAGAGATACTTTCTTGGGCAGCCAATTTCTACGAAGTAATCCGGTTTCTTCTCTCTTAACTGAAACTCTCCTTAAAAATCCGATCAGCCGATGATGTTGATATGTTGCATTTTTTTTAGCAATTTAGGAATACTGAGTCCTGGTTGTCGTCGCAAAAATATCGCTGATGCTCGTTTTGCGGGAGGTAATTTTTCCAATCAACACCATTCAGTTGTTTTTTGGGGCCCCACTAAGTAATTAAGTAGGTATCTTGAATCATACAAACGTGAAAGAAACAAGGTCATTAAAATTCTCAAGCGATCTGAACCCACTGTACTGGTGCACAGCTCTCAGCACGTGTATATCTCCTTCCAGTGAATACATGTTTCGTTAAGAAAAAATCCATCCTTTTCTTTAATAACTCAAGCGAGATGGCATTATTCCTTCCCTGATATTATCACTTTCGTATAACAATTAAGCTTGACTAAAAAGCTCTTAAAGGTTTTGTTAGGTTACTTTTCTAAGTCAACTAAGAACATTAGTGAAGAGTCTGTTCTTCGTGACACTGTATGTTGGAAGGGAAGTTTTCGCCTAACACTTTCTGCTGTGCACAAACCACAGTGACAAACAGATTATGTTGACAGTAAACATTTTCGTTTTCGAGAAAAGAAAGATAGCCGTTGAATCTACACAGTTATGTTAAATACAATTCCCAGCAGATATTTTGTCTGGGAATGTCACACACGTCTCTTGTCACGCTATCAAACACCTAACCATCATACATTTCTTGCATTTCGCAAAATCTGTGTTTGCTGATCCAGATTCCAGCTGTAGGAAGAACATTAATAATACGTTTGCCACACGTGAGATGCACACTGTACGGTGTATACTTCGGAGGATAAAATGAGGAAAAGACGTTCGGTCATTTACATACAACCTTAGCCAATTTTGTTGGGAAGGTTGTCACATTTTACCATGCTTTTGTTTCCCTTCCCTCCCCCCTTTTCAATGTTGGATTTCAATGGACTTTTCTTCTGCAGTATTGTCTGGCAAACATTCAACATTGAAACGGGGGGGGTGGGGGGACCGGCGAATAGAGACAGAGACTAAGTTATGACGGCATATTTAGACAAGATGAATAAAATCTTACTAAAATTCTGTTCATGGTCGAACCTTCCCAACAACTTTTGACGAAAGTTGTAGTACAGAAATTCCACCCTGGTGCTCTTGGAATTGATTGTTATTATAAGTAACCCCCACTTCCCTTCATCTTTTGCCACACTTCCCTTCCTCTTTTGCCACACTTCCCTTCATCTTTTGCCACACTTCCCTTACTCTTTTGCTAATTAAAACTTAACTTCTTGTTCTAGAAGAATGAAAAGAGCAAATACATGTATATCAGAAAAAAATAAGTCAAACAAATTTTTTGAGTTTATTAGTTTTTGATTCTTGGCCACTATTCCTTTCTGAATGAAATTCTATTTATTATATCATTATTGTATTATACATTGTATGTAACCATTAGTAAGAAGATGCTGTTATAAAATTGTTGTAAATAATACAACTGAATGAAAAACTTTCAATCTTTGACGTGCAACAATGCATAATAAATCATTGTATTAAATGTTATTCTGATAGTATTTTTAAAATGGCATTCAATTTAATTAATAGTAATGTCTGGGCAGTTTGCTTGGCAACTTATTACCCTGCCAGTAATTAATTTCCTGGTTACTTTTATTTGTCTGAGTGCTGACTAAATTAAAATTCAGCTGATCTTGGCAGCTACAGTTGTCTTACTTTTGTCACTGGCCAGGCTGACCTTGGTGTTTTATGCCCGGCCAGTCTGGCCTGTGATCTGGCTCAAGAAGGTTTTCAAGCCCAGCTTTGGCCCCGGTCTGCCACGGCCAGGCCAGGCCGGGCTGGCCGCCTGACCACGGCTTCCCCGGTTTTTTAATCCCTTGGCCAGCCCGGCCAAAGCCTGGCTTGTCGCCGGGCTCACCTCGGCTTTCAGGCCAGGCTTTGGCCCCAGTCTACCCCGGTCTGGACAGACTCCTGATGCAAGGGTAATGATACAACGAGATTTTCTTCTACTGGAATGACAAATAAACTGCGGTTTCCAAGGCCGGAAAAATGGATTTATGTTCACCAAATTAGCGGAAGGAATAATGGAAAAATAAATATTTTGTTATTCCTTTTCACAAATTCTTCAAGGTTTCGAGATGATGATAGAACTATCGAATATTTTTTTACCGAAACCAAATGATTAAGGAAACTCTAATTTGATGGCAACAAAAAAACCACCCAAGGCGGCATTTGTCAGTCCAGAGCATTTCCACTTTTGGAAATGTGCGAAACAATAGTGTGACGTCACAACATGGCGGCTTTGAAATATCACCGAGTAGATTCAACTGAATGTTTTAATTTGCATTTTTTCGAGCCTTCCCAGCCTGCTTTGCCTTTCTATTAGTAACACAACGACCAAGACAGCATTGAAGAAGTGTTGTGCAGGATATTGTGGTAAATGGTGGCGAAATATGTGCTTAGGTGAGGTTTTACTTTCGATACACACGTCAATTTTGCTTGTTTTCTCGAGCGTTTGTTCATCTTCAATTTACTATATCTCTCGTGAAAAATTTTTTTAGGCTTTGAAAAAAATTCAGAGACATTCTATAGGTATTCCAGTTGTTTAGTGCGAAACCTGGCGATGGGCCGCGCTTTTGGTGGGTCGGCCGCGCTCTGTTTTGTGAATCAATTTGTGCGACCAAATGCCATTGCTCTGAACTAGTCTATTTGGGCGCCGAGTCTTTTCCTTCGTTTCAGGATGCATATCAGAGATCGTTGCAGGATATGTGCTGGACTGGTATATATTGATAAGAGAACACGTGAGGTTTCTTTGTTTGAGTCAGAGTCCAAGGCTGTATGGAACTTCCATATCGGAAAAGACTCGGCCGAAATCCAGCCAGTCTATAGATTTGCTAAGACTTGCTAACGACAGAAGGAAAGATATGAATGTTCTAGAGAGGCTTACTAATATATGTTTGACTAAAGCAGCGCTCAGCCCTTTGTGTGGCAGGTTGCATAGCTGTAAAGAAGCTACAATTTCAATTTCTTGACTAAAGGGTTGTATGGATCAAACTCCGTGACGCGAAACACACCATCTTGCAGCAGTATCACGACAAGCTGGGCCCGGCGTTTCAAACAATAATCTAGCGGTGCAGATAATATTTTTATCCTTTATCGTCGGAAATTCGTTCACGACAAGCTGAAAAACCTATCAAGGTCCTAATTCACCTAATATGCCACGAACGGCATAAAAAAAATTACTTTGAGTCGCTCAGCAGACACAATCGGAACAATCACACCAAAGCCGCAGGAATCCAGAAAAAGATCAGATATGACCTTGATATGACCTTCAGTGTTATGCTTTATTTTGTGTTTATATCTACCATCGGTTGAGGGCAAATCGATGAAACTGTTTAAGACAGAGAAGTGAGCTGCGAAATATGGATCTGTAAAGCTGTTCATGAGTTAATAAAAAGATAAGCTTACTCTGTTTTACTTGTGTTAATCATTTCATATGGCGGCAAATGTGTCCTAAAATTTGTACTATTGCGCGACCACTGAAGCGAAATTCAAGCGCTATTCGCAATTCATTCCTGGCTAAAGAATATCGAATCCATGGTTCTCTTTTTGCACACAACTTATCCAGGCCAGAAATAAACGTAAATAGATTTGCCTTCGCATAGTTTCCTTTTAATCATCTGAAACAGACGACCCGATCTGTTACAAACCGCAGCCCGCTGCGCAACCAGAAGAAAAATAAGCAGGAGTGCTCAACGACAAAATGTTATAGGAACCTCCTAAGTCATTTTTGATGGCATTGCCACGCATGTCGCGTACTCTGTGTTTAATAATTAACTACCGTGGGAAAAAAATAGCCGTTCCTCAGCGCCAGCGAGCAGAGTGGTATCGACTTTTGTTGCCAGCAAGCTCTATTATATAGTTTCACGTCTCCAGCAAGGAAACTGTTTTTTCTGCCGTCTGATTTTCCACCGCTTGTTAGAATCGCAGTTTCCCAGCAAGCAAATCTTGCTTAGAATCGAAAGTTGCCAGCAAAATTGCCTTCTTTAAAATTCCAGCCAGCACGTTTTATGTGTAGTTAAGATCAGAAGTTAAATTCGAAGCCACACGTAAATAAGGAGATTTGTATTGTCTGATTCGGCACGCGAAGTGGTATCGGGTCGTTTTAAGTTCGGGAATACTTTGACCACGGAGAATTAACCTTTGCTTTTTCGCGGGCTTAAAATTCATTTGCGAATTGTGAATTCTTAAATTAATTCCAAAAAGACCCTTTATCTCCAAAACATTATATATATAGTATATAAGCTGCCGACAATAGCGGCTTAGATCGTTTTAGTAACGTTGTACTGCATTCCAGGGATTAGGACTTCGGTTTATTTAAGAGACTTCGGTTTCCCAGTTGTGAAATAATTGAAAACTATAGTCCTCTTTTTTCAACAGCCAAGTCTTCAGCCCTACCCCTCCCTACCCCCTACCAAACGGCACACCATTGATAATAATATAACAAAAAAGAATCATTCACCTACAGAGTCATGTATTTAGTTTCCGTGGTGTTCCTTTGAATATCTGCACACACAAGGGCGTCATCTTAAGACTGAAGACGAAAATGCCCTGCTTTATACTTCCGTAGTGTAGCACTTGACAAACTTGAACGGCATACGGAAAGGGCTAGTTTTGGAACTTCTTGCTTTGTAGTTCAGGGGTGGAGCACTTGAGAGACTTCGACGGTGGACATAGAGAGCGAGATGATGAATGTCTTGTCTCATAGTTCAGTGGTGGAGCACTTGAGAAACTTTTACGGTGGCAGATAAGGAATATATTGCTTTATAGTTCAATGGTGGAGCACCTGAGAGACTTGAACCGTAAGCTTAGAGGGTGGGATGAGGAATATTTTGCTCTAGAGTTCATTGGTGGAGCACTTGAGAAACTTGCACGGTAGACGTAGAGGGCGAGATGAGGAATATCTTGCTTTACAGTTCATTAGTGGAGAACTTGAGAAAATTGAACGGTAGACGTAGAGGGCAAGATGAGGAATATCTTGATTTACAGTTCATTGGTGGAGAACAAAACAACAGTGTATTGGCTCTTTCTTACCTGAATCTCTCGATAAGTTCAAAACAGTCACAAGGTTTGTCCAAACCTGCACTTCCAAAACCTGCATGGCAAAGAAAATCCCATTATCATCGGCATTAAAAAATTAAGCCAACATTTCTCCTCAAGCTCACTTAATTCCACGTTTCGGAACCCCTACGAAATCGCAAACAATTCTCATAAGTTTAAGCTAATGTACACTATTCGATATTTAACTAAATAGAACAACAAACAACAATTTTTGAAAGTTAAGAAATCCCGGGCAGTTTTCTAGAGTCAAGGAGATCCCTTTCTGTGCTTTCAACATCTTTTCAAGATCTCAGTCATTTATGGATGGATTCAAATAATAAGTCTCGATGGTCTTCGTGGTTTTTTTAGTTAACTTAACAAGTTTCGAGGTTTTGAAACCTCTTAAGACATCACAAACACTTCTCCACAAATTAAGCCAGCAAGTTTCGATGTTTTGAAACCCCTCTCGAGATCGCAAACACTTCTCCACAAGCTCACTTAACAAGTTTCGATGTTTTGGAACCTCTTAAGAAATTACAAACTTCTCATCAGGTTAAGCTTACGAACAAGACTCGAGCTCACTTGGCAATTTTCCATGTTTTGGTATCTCTCAAGAAATCACAAACACTTATCTACTAATTAACCCAGCGAGTTTTCGAGCGGTTTTCAGTAAAACCTCTCTCGACATCGCAAACACGTGTGCATAACCTCACTTAACAAGCTACGATGTTTTGGAACTTCTCAAGAAATCACAAACACTTCTCCACTTATTAAGCCAGCCAGTTTCGATGCTTTGAAACCCCTCTCGAGATCGCAAACACTTCTCCGCAAGCTCACCTAACAAGTTTCGATGTTTTGGAACATCTTAAGAAATCACAAACACTTCTCAACAGGTTAAGCTAACGAACATGACTCGATGTTTCGAAACTCTTCCTCACTAGTAGTACCGTCAACAACACTTTTTTTTTTCAGTGGAAGTTGTTGGGAAATCCCAAGAATCTTTCTACGAGTGAAACAAATACTTATTTTGCTTTGCAAAATTTGAAATAATGTCAGTCGCTTCTGGATTCAGCTAAAATAAGAACTCAGATCGTTTTCGTCGTTTAAGCTAAAATTTGAAATAATGTCAGTCGCTTCTGGATTCAGCTAAAATAAGAACTCGGATGGTTTTCATCGTTTATTAGTTCACTTAACAAGTTACGAGGTTTTGGAACCTCTTAAGAAATCGCAAACACTTCTCCAGTAATTAAGCCAGCAAGTTTCGATGTTTTGAAACCCCTCTCGAGATCGCAAACACTTCTCCACAAGCTCACCTACCAAGTTTCGATGTTTTGGAACCTCTTAAGAAATCACAAACACTTCTCAACAGGTTAAGCTAACGAACATGACTCGATGTTTCGAAACTCTTCCTCACTAGTAGTACCGTCAACAACACTTTTTTTTTTCAGTGGAAGTTGTTGGGAAATCCCAAGAATCTTTCTACGAGTGAAACAAATACTTATTTTGCTTTGCAAAATTTGAAATAATGTCAGTCGCTTCTGGATTCGGCTAAAATAAGAACTCAGATGGTTTTCATCGTTTATTAGTTCACTTAACAAGTTACGAAGTTTTGGAACCTCTTAAGAAATCGCAAACACTTCTCCACTAATTAAGCCAGCAAGTTTCGATGTTTTGAAACCCCTCTCGAGATCGCAAACACTTCTCCACAAGCTCACTTAAAAAGTTTCGATGTTTTGGAACCTCTTAAGAAATCGCAAACACTTCTCCACTAATTAAGCCAGCAAGTTTCGATGTTTTGAAACCCCCCTCGAGATCGCAAACACTTCTCCACAAGCTCACTTAAAAAGTTTCGATGTTTTGGAACATCTTAAGAAATCGCAAACACTTCTCCACTAATTAAGCCAGCAAGTTTCGATGTTTTGAAACCCCTCTCGAGATCGCAAACACTTCTCCACAAGCTCACTTAAAAAGTTTCGATGTTTTGGAACATCTTAAGAAATCACAAACACTTCTCAACAGGTTAAGCTAACGAACATGACTCGATGTTTCGAAACTCTTCCTCACTAAGTAGTACCGTCAACAACACTTTTTTTTTTCAGTGGAAGTTGTTGGGAAATCCCAAGAATCTTACTACGAGTGAAACAAATACTTATTTTGCTTTGCAAAATTTGAAATAATGTCAGTCGCTTCTGGATTCAGCTAAAATAAGAACTCAGATCGTTTTCGTCGTTTATTAGTTCACTTAACAAGTTACGAAGTTTTGGAACCTCTTAAGAAATCGCAAACACTTCTCCACTAATTAAGCCAGCAAGTTTCGATGTTTTGAAACCCCTCTCGAGATCGCAAACACTTCTCCACAAGCTCACTTAAAAAGTTTCGATGTTTTGGAACATCTTAAGAAATCACAAACACTTCTCAACAGGTTAAGCTAACGAACATGACTCGATGTTTCGAAACTCTTCCTCACTAAGTAGTACCGTCAACAACACTTTTTTTTTTCAGTGGAAGTTGTTGGGAAATCCCAAGAATCTTACTACGAGTGAAACAAATACTTATTTTGCTTTGCCAAATTTGAAATAATGTCAGTCGCTTCTGGATTCGGCTAAAATAAGAACTCAGATCGTTTTCGTCGTTTATTAGTTCACTTAACAAGTTACGAAGTTTTGGAACCTCTTAAGAAATCGCAAACACTTCTCCACTAATTAAGCCAGCAAGTTTCGATGTTTTGAAACCCCTCTCGAGATCGCAAACACTTCTCCACAAGCTCACTTAAAAAGTTTCGATGTTTTGGAACATCTTAAGAAATCACAAACACTTCTCAACAGGTTAAGCTAACGAACATGACTCGATGTTTCGAAACTCTTCCTCACTAAGTAGTACCGTCAACAACACTTTTTTTTTTCAGTGGAAGTTGTTGGGAAATCCCAAGAATCTTACTACGAGTGAAACAAATACTTATTTTGCTTTGCCAAATTTGAAATAATGTCAGTCGCTTCTGGATTCGGCTAAAATAAGAACTCAGATCGTTTTCGTCGTTTATTAGTTCACTTAACAAGTTACGAAGTTTTGGAACCTCTTAAGAAATCGCAAACACTTCTCCACTAATTAAGCCAGCAAGTTTCGATGTTTTGAAACCCCTCTCGAGATCGCAAACACTTCTCCACAAGCTCACCTACCAAGTTTCGATGTTTTGGAACCTCTTAAGAAATCACAAACACTTCTCAACAGGTTAAGCTAACGAACATGACTCGATGTTTCGAAACTCTTCCTCACTAGTAGTACCGTCAACAACACTTTTTTTTTTCAGTGGAAGTTGTTGGGAAATCCCAAGAATCTTTCTACGAGTGAAACAAATACTTATTTTGCTTTGCAAAATTTGAAATAATGTCAGTCGCTTCTGGATTCGGCTAAAATAAGAACTCAGATGGTTTTCATCGTTTATTAGTTCACTTAACAAGTTACGAAGTTTTGGAACCTCTTAAGAAATCGCAAACACTTCTCCACTAATTAAGCCAGCAAGTTTCGATGTTTTGAAACCCCTCTCGAGATCGCAAACACTTCTCCACAAGCTCACTTAAAAAGTTTCGATGTTTTGGAACCTCTTAAGAAATCGCAAACACTTCTCCACTAATTAAGCCAGCAAGTTTCGATGTTTTGAAACCCCTCTCGAGATCGCAAACACTTCTCCACAAGCTCACTTAAAAAGTTTCGATGTTTTGGAACATCTTAAGAAATCGCAAACACTTCTCCAGTAATTAAGCCAGCAAGTTTCGATGTTTTGAAACCCCTCTCGAGATCGCAAACACTTCTCCACAAGCTCACTTAAAAAGTTTCGATGTTTTGGAACATCTTAAGAAATCACAAACACTTCTCAACAGGTTAAGCTAACGAACATGACTCGATGTTTCGAAACTCTTCCTCACTAAGTAGTACCGTCAACAACACTTTTTTTTTCAGTGGAAGTTGTTGGGAAATCCCAAGAATCTTTCTACGAGTGAAACAAATACTTATTTTGCTTTGCAAAATTTGAAATAATGTCAGTCGCTTCTGGATTCAGCTAAAATAAGAACTCAGATCATTTTCGTCGTTTATTAGTTCACTTAACAAGTTACGAAGTTTTGGAACCTCTTAAGAAATCGCAAACACTTCTCCACTAATTAAGCCAGCAAGTTTCGATGTTTTGAAACCCCTCTCGAGATCGCAAACACTTCTCCACAAGCTCACTTAAAAAGCTTCGATGTTTTGGAACATCTTAAGAAATCACAAACACTTCTCAACTGGTTTTAAAAGACAACGAACATTTTCGTAAAAGTTTTTGGAAGTTGTTAAAAAATCCCGGGAAGCTTTCTACGAGTGAAACGAACACCTTTTTTGCCTTGCCAATTTAAAAATAATGGCTTCTGGATTCAGTTAAATTAAGAAGTTCGGATGGTTTTCCGTCGATATACAAAATTTCGATATTTTGAAACCTTTTAAGAAATTAATTACAAACACGTCTCCACTGGTTAAGCTATCACCGATAACTATTAACCAGTTAGCATAACTACGTGACGTTCAAGTTACCTCCACAGGAAGATATGTCCTATGTCTTCTAACCTCTTTACAACCCTTACTCTCAAACAGTGACTCCGCTCTTTGGTCTGGAGCTTCTCTAAACCGTCGAAGAAGGTTTTATCGTTCTTGATTGAAACGGATCTCTGGGGTCAGGAGAATCCCAGATCAGCTGCCATTTGAAATTTCGAACATAACGCAAGAAACATGCAAGGAAAGGCGTTTTATTGCTGATCGGTTCAGTGCTGTTGTTAATCAAGTGCACAATTCTAAACTTCTAATGTAGGTAGATAATTTAAATAAAAAAAACTGTTGTGACAGATTCCTATCCTTTGCCGCCTAGAAAATGCATCAGGTATTTTTTTGCATACACAAGGAAAATGAAAAAATGTAAGAATTTTTGAAGACGACCGTTGCTAGATCGTTGCTAGTCAGTACACATTTCTCCAATTATCACGTTGTATAATCGGAAGTCAAAACGAATTAGGTCTATCTTTGCAGGATCCACGTGAAATGAAATTGCCACTTTGTGAGCTTTTGCAGGCTTTCCGGTGTCTCCGCGACTCCATTTTGCGTCTTCAAGGAGGCTTTAAAAAAAAATGAAGAACAGTGGTTCACAGATTATTCCATAAGGTCATAAAATACAAATTTAAGGAACTTATTAGTTTAAAAAAACTTACCATGTGGGCTCCCTGACTGATCCTTCGTCGAAATAGGAGGCAAGCAAGCTCGAAACACTTTTATTTAATGTAGCTCTCACACGCTGTCTGTCGCGCACTTCAATGCACGAAGTGTCTTTTGGATTGTCTGGATTTCTGCACAGTCTATTCGTTCGGTCAGTGACGAGATCCTTGACAGGTTTATAAAAGCACATTCCTACTGCTCGGACACGGTTTCCAGGTAAGGCGCCCTCTTTCTCATTTATTGTCACCTTTATAGAACTTGGTGCCGCCATGGATATGGGTTTGCTTTCTTCCTGGTTGATTGACTGAAAATCTGTTATACGACCCAAACAGGAAGCTGCAGTTCATTGGTCAACATAAATTGTTATCTAACACGTATCCTTGATGCCCAAAAACATGAGCGGTACGTAAAAAGAGCATAACGAGAGCAACTAAAGTGCTGCGCTCTAATTTAATTAACTGCCATTTCGCGTTTTCCTCAATTATTTTGTGATTTAAAATATGCCGTTTTGACACTTTACTGCGCTCCTTGATCCTAGCATTGTTGACTGTTCTTTACATCGTTTCCGCTCACAGGCAGAATGAGAGATATTTTGTTCGGTTTTGGAATGTTTTGAATGAACTTCAAGTGCTATCAGAGCAAACCTAACCTGGAGTGCGGTTATCCAGTATCAAAATGCACTCGTCACTTGTTAAATGTGAACTTATTTAGCAAGATATTTAATTTTTTCCTTATTTTTCTCCACGAAAATGAGCCGGCTGGCGCGATGGCGCGGCGCTTCGAGACGCGCTTCGAGACATGCAGTATACAAAATTTAGAAATTAACTTGTGTGAAAAAACATTTTAGGCTATAAAAGAAAATGTATTGTTTCTTTTCATGAAATGTTTTGGCATGGAAAGCTTTCTGTCGATGATTTTTCCTTTTGGAAGCGAAAGTTGGGTTTTGAAAGCGAATGTTTTGTAAAGCGCAAAAACCGAATTTGCATATTAACCGGGTCGAAGTTTGACATTCGAGTGGCTGTCATCAAGTTGCAAGAAATTTCTAAATGATTTAATTTGCAATGTTGATTTGATGCCGAAACATATTTCTTTTTTACACCAAATAATATAGTTATTCGACTATTCCATGTCAAAGGAGAAGCCGATAACGTTTATTTTTAAATGCTTTTGTTATTGACTGCGTGACAGAAACTTTTTACGTTTTTGCAAACATGCGAAAACACGCAATGATGTTTGCGACAGGCCTTCCTGCGAGTCGCGAAAAAACGCGAAATGACACCGATGTTTCGTTTGCACCTTTGCGTTCACAAAAAGCTAGAAAGGCAAAATGACACGATTATCAAGCTGGCGCGGTAGGCGCGACAGGCTAAATAAAATCCACGATTGGCGAAAAGAGCGCGATCATTAAGGCGCGATGAAGCGAAGTTTGGGAAAATTAAATTTAGTCTCACGCTAGCTTTTCAAATGGATAGAAAATATGGTTAAGAAACACCATTTTGGGCGAAATTCATGCGCAAGTCTTAATATTGCCGTGTAGCACGACAAGAGTTCGTTTCAAACGTCGTGCTAAAGTCGATTCGAACAAAACAAACTGCTGTACTTGCAATATAGGAAAGCGCCTGCAAATATCGATTTTATGCTGTTTTACACACAAAGGAGTTTTATCACCGACACCGGAAATCACGACCAGGTATTCTATTTTTAAAAACTCGCGACTCCTCTAGCTTTGTTTTGCAATTTGCCGATGCGAATCACTTGTTGAGTAATGGCATATGTATGTCAAAACACTCGTTCTTAGTAAACTGACTCAAGGCATTTTGCAAAATTTAACTACGATGGCTACTGTGACTTGTCGACATTTTCTGCCGGGAAAAAAATGGAATTAATGTGACCGATTCTGCCCGAGAAATTTTTATTGTTAAGAGAGTTTCCTTGACAGTTGGATTACACCCCTTAAGGATACAACAAAACTCCCGGAGAATACATTCTTGGTTTCCTTAAATGTCACCAGCCTGTACACAAATATCCCGCAAGGGGAGGGGATCAACATAGTATGCAGAGCATATGAGAACTTCTACGGGGAAAACACCCCCATACCAACCCTCTCCCTCAGAGAAATTCTAAGGCTGATTCTCCAAGAGAATTATTTTGAATTCAACGGGAAAAACTATCTCCAAACCCACAAAACCGCAATGGGCACAAAAATGGCAGTTACCTTTGCAAAATTTTTATCTCGGCGGTTGAGACGGAAATAATTAGGCTTAGCAACACAAAGTGGAAAAGATACATCGATGACATATTCTCACTGTGGAATGTTGACAAAAAGGAAATAGAAGAATTTATTGTCCTAGCAAACAGACACCACCCGACAATTAAATTTACGGCTTAAATCTCTCTGGAAAGGTGAAAGATTTAACAAACAAGCAATCCTTGATATCCGCAGACATTTTAAGCCGACAGAGACTTTCCCGTACACTCACTTCTCTTCCTGTCACCCACTAGGGTTTATCAAAGGTGAAGCCCTAAGACTTCTTAGAACAAACTCTTCAGCGAAATCTTTCGTTGAGAATCTCAACCAATTTAAGGCACGCCTTCGTGCCAGAAACTACCCTTACAGTTTAGTAGAAAGAATAACGTCGGAAGTCAAATTCAGCGCAAGGAAGTCGGCACTTCATCAAAGACAGAGAGTGCCTGCCTTTCGTTACAACATTCCACCAGGCTGTGCCTAATCTCAAGAACATCCTTATGAGCAAATGGCACTTAATTCAAAATCAACCATTGCTAAGAGAAATATACAAAGGACCCCCTATAATCTCATACCAAAAAGGAAAATCTCTAGGGGATATACTCGTGAAAGCTAAACTATAAGGTCAAGGAAACATTAGCACGAGCATATAAGCTGCGTTTGGCCTGTCAACACTTTATTTTGTTCTTATAAAAACATCGTTCTTTTTCTTCGCTTTTTTTTTCACGTTATTTCAATTCGTGGTGATACAGTAACACGGGAAATCTAACCATACCATATTTAGATCCAATATTGGCTTCTGTGGGTTCTAAATGTAATTCTTGGAAAACTAATCAGGTTTTCAAAAGCGATCTGGGATGTCCACGTGCTAATCACTATCTCACGGGGACCATGCCATGTCCACGTAAAAAAAGATCTAATGTCCACGTGCAATTCGTATCTTAACAAGTTTAAATTCGGTTTGATTTTTCTTCATTAATTACAAATATTGGGGGAAAATGTTACCCTCGACTCTCGACCCACGACGAAAAGATAGACTCGCTTGTAAAAGCGGTTATTATTCGCACATCCGGCAACAGCCATGGCGAGGTGTTCGCTTGCGAGAGGGGTGTCTCGAAAACGCAGACCCCTTGGAAAACTCAATCTTTCAAAGAACATTCTTATCAGGGACATCGTTTCTGTGGCAGATATTTTTTTAATGTTATATAATGTTTACCGCATGTGGCGAAACTCAGTCCCACGCGCGCGATGGGGTTCGAAACAACGCAGATCTCAAACTCTACAAAACTCAACCAGCAAGGCTCGGTGACCGATAGTTCATAAATGTTAACATTCTCGGACCTGTGCTCTTGCAAGCCATTACATAACAGTGAAAAATGTCTGCCACGGTAAAAAAGCCCTTGTAAGAATATTTTAATATATGCTCCTGGTATAGGCTAATATTGATCACTCAGTCTGTCCGAATTTTGGAAGATGGCGTTTTTGAAGGGTTTGCGTTTTCGAGATCTGTGTTTTCGAGTTCTGAGTCTTCGAGACACCCTGCGGAGAGAAACATGCGACTTTTCTCGAAATCCCATAAAATGAAATTGCGCAGATTCTTGCCAGGAAAGTACAGAAATGGTGTGTTTTGGCTTTTAGTCACTTAGCCGTTTTCCTTTTCCTGTTTTCCGTGATGGGTGGACAACAGTTTTAGCATAATTATATGCCCGCAGTCTGGGTCTAAGGCAAAAATATCAGGGAATAAGATTTGTTTTGTCGAGCGGTTACACTGTGCCTTTAGCGCACCCTTTTCACCAGAAATACTTTTTTATGTTCTTAGGCGTACATGTCTGATTCTCGCAATGTGATTTGTATCAAAATCCTGAGTGAAATCCCGCCTGGAGAGCCTGGAAGTTTTAGCCGGTAATTTATTACATAAAAAGTAGATAACCCGTTTATTCGTCCCTCCATATAACACCTCTAAAATTCAGATAGCTTATCCGAACGTTTAACATCTGCCTGTGTTTAAAAGATATCGTCGAAACGAAATGTATAGGGTGCAATGGTAACCAATTTTGAAAGGATTCGAATGAGAACATACCCTGAAACTACAGTATATCCAGACATACGGTTTCAGAACAGCATGAAAGAAGTTACGACCATGTAAATGTTTGCTCTACAATAAATTATCGACTTTTAGCGAGATGTGATGACTCCTACCTTTGTTGTAGACTTTTCTTCCTACGGTAGAATGAGCACTTGGTTTGACCTGAAGAAATGGCGGGCGCACAGCACCAGAGAAGAAATCAATCATACAGTCAGATCGCGAATTCGGAACAGTAATTCAAACTTATCCACGTAAATTGGCGATAAAGGAAAAGAAACTTACCTTTCCTTAAAAAATGAAATTAGAAACGCGAACACTGCGATAGAACAATAGAAGCACGCCAAAAGCCCTCAGAACAAATACACTGAAACGGCGAAACTTTGATTTCTCCAGAGACGGTTAGTGTTGACCTTGAATTCGCGGGTGAGATGAGGGAAACTCTTCATGTGCTTCCAAATTGATTGACCGCTGTCAAATAACAAAGTTGAAAGATATAACGCAACAAATCAACTCGCAACATGTCGCGCCATAGGCCTACCATCCTCCGAAACCGTCCCTTATTAATGCACACCTAACCACACAAACAGAGGATTGTAAGCCTGTCGTCGCGTCGCCTGTCGTCGCGCCCAGTTAGGTATTTTTATCCCCGGAGTGTGCGCCAGGTGTGTTTACCAGCCATGTATAGCCTGTTGACATATTTTCCAGGAGACATTGCAAAACTCGACCGCTCTCACTGAAAAAAACACACGTTACCAGCCAGGATTTTTCCTAAATAAAAACTACGCGATCAAGCAACCGTTTGAAGGACCCTTAACAGCAAGGGCCTTGCCAGAACATAAATTTTTCCAGCCAGCAGCGAAAAGCCTGGGGAGCGGATATTTTGTATATTGGCTCTGTTGAGCACTCCTGAATAAGCTTCATACAAGCGCTTGACAAGCGCTCATCGCAACTTATTCCTGGCTAAAAGATATTTAAACCATGTTTCTGCAAGCAGCCAATCCCAGGTAGTAATAAACGTAGATATTGACTGTAAATATTGCTGTATGGTGCATTCAAATCTGAGAACTTCATCAACTATTATGAAATCTCATGAAAACAGGCCTCGCATCAGGTGACTCCAAAGTCGCGCTCTGATTGGATAATTGTTTGTTTTGGTCCGCCGATCAAAACATTTCCAAAAGTGGAAATGCTCTGGACTGTTTGTCTGTTGTTCGGCTTATTGAGTGGCCATATTAAATTCCTCCCACCATTTCTACTCATTGGTTTGAGCTTTAGAGCGGTTTTTAATTGAGTGTGAAAAGCACTTTGGGTTTCCTTTGGCTTTTCTTTACTATACTTTCACGGTACGGCACTTTCTCGACCAGCATTAAAAAAAAAATAAAAAAAATAATGATGATAATAATAAAACTGACTTAAAAGTGACTTAACCTTGAACACGGACTCCAGCTTAGTTTTATAGTACCAGGTGATTGACTATTGGGAAGAATCAGAATGTCAACTTCACCTACTTTAATTCCAAGACAGCTCTTAGCATAGGTGCCGTGCTGTCATTCTTTGCGAGGCAATTCACGTAAAAGCGTTGCCTATGGAACAAATTGCAACTGCAATGCTATCCTTTGACTCTTGGCGTTGGCAAATTAATGACTTGGTGTTAAAGGGGCTGTGTCATAGGTATTTTTATGTCTTTCAGGGACACAAAATGGTTACTTAACCCCCTAGTGACATAACCCGTTTAAACAAGGACCGGGAGCAATAGGGCCCAGACAGACCTGCCTACCCAATCTTTCAGCGACTAGTCTCCCCCCCCCCCGAACCAGGTTTAACAAACCTTAAAAGTGATGCACAAGCTCTCAGGAATGGATTTGGACACGTTTATCCACTAAATGCCTAAAATATAGAATTCGCTGTGCTGGGGGTATTCTTTAAATAACACAAAATTTTCGCTTTTTCAGATGGCTTGGTTTGCAATTCTACAGGATCATTTCCGGACCCTAATGACTGCATCTGAACGTCCGTTATACAATGCAGCGGAAAACCAGTGTGTCAACGTGACAAGCAACGGTACATAAGGCCAGATGGATCCTCTTTTGAGTCTTTCACGCTGGAGATTATTCACGTGTCACATCATCCACGGAGACCTTCGGAGATGTTCGGGCGATAGTCGGGCGAGGAAGATCATCCTCATCCTCAGAGAGCCTCAGGCAGATCGTCGGGGTGAGAAAGGAAACGTCAAAAAGGGCAAAAAAGTCGTGAAAGATAATTCAAGCGAACACGAAAGGGAAATTTTTGCTTTACTCCGACTTCTCTTTGCCGCTTTTTCTCGCCCTTTTGAATTTCCTTCGCGCCTACTATCTGCTCCCGGGGTCGCAAGTATCATGTTGGAAATATCTAAAAACAAACAGCACCCGCTGTACAGCACTAGGATCAATTTTTCGAACGCCGGCTTTGATCCTTATTAATTAATTGATTGAATGTTTAATTCATTAATCAGTCAATTAATTACTAAAGGAATTAATAGCTTTTTATTACTTTCTGATGACACGTAACTCAGAGTGAGCCCTCCCCTCCTCCCCCCCCCAAAAAAGGGGGCAACACGACAGCCCTTAACCATAGACTCTCCGTTAATCGGACTGAATGTCCGGCTCGTTAACCTCTACGCCACTGCGTCCCCCCCCCCCCCCCCAAAAAAAAAAAACATGCAAGTGAACATTAAAAAGAAATCACGAGGTAGGAAAATTATTATTCTTTGTCTTACAAAGAGTTAGTTGCTCTTGTTAAAGTCTGTCACCTAAAAATTAATCTCACATCTGCCGGAGATATTTAATGCTAAGTAACATAGAGTATTTTGTGTATTTATTTTATCAAATTAACAAACTATTTTCCTATTGTTTTCCAGCGTTAGCACTCTGCCCAAGTTTCCTGAGTCCGTCTCCAACATCTTCTCTCAGCAAGGGTTTGACAAGAAGTGAGGAAATAGCACCGTCCTCCAAAGTCAAAATAGTTTACAGTCAAGACACACCGCTATTAACACAAGTAGTCTCAATGACGCCTTCAGGTAGGAAAATTCGGAAATACGAATGTACCTAATGTACCTGTTCAATTAGACAAATTGGATTCATAGAAAACGACGGTGAAAAACTTTTGCTATATTTGACCTATTGATATAAAATTTCGTTTTCTCCAGGATTCTTTAAAGTAAAAACAGTATAATTAGGTATATCCTTATTTACTTTAGACCCTGCATTCTGGGACGCCGGCTATCTCGAAACTCAGTTCCCTTGGTCGACCTTGGTCGAACTTGTCCACTTATTTACTATTGGCTATCTCGACTTCCCATTGTCGCAAGCAAAATTCTAGGTTTCCGTTAAGTGTTCTAGATAGCCGGAATTATGTACTGAACCATGAGATCATCGTTAATTTTTGATCTGATAGGTAAGTAAATACATATTTTTCCCTTGGAAAATACATGCTGACTTTGTTCTTATCTTCTTTCTCCGTCATGATTTAATAAACCTGTCAGCAAAACTAGCGGATATCTCTGAAAGAAATTTGCTGGTCCCGACTCTGCCGATCCCACAAGGCACAAGTTCATACTTGACTATAAGAAGTAAGTCGAGCATATTTGATGCAATTTATATACATTGTGTTATACGTTAGATTTGGTGAAGTGCTTACGTCAATATTTAAATCATAGAATTTGACCTAATCTTACCCTATTTCCTCCATTAAGTGTCCTGGATGCTTTTTTTGAACTTCAAGAATTTGTTTCTAGTCAGTGACTCGTGATAAACTTCATTGATTTTTTTTAGTCAGCTTGCAGAGGACTTTGCGAATGAACCTTGGTGAATATTTTTTCTGATTCTTTTAATTCCCAAGAGCAAGGAAAACTGGAGTGCTTACCCTCTTGTAAATGTCATATTTTACTTAATAAGTGCGGTTGATAAATGGGCATCAATCCTTATCCTTTAAAGCATCAAGTATTGATTTACTTTCCTGTTTCAGTAGCCAGAACTTCAGGCTTGCATGTTAGATCTTTAAATTGGACACTTTGCAAGTCCATGCCTTTCGAGGAAAAGGTAAGCGGAAATATTCTGTACAATTTTGCTAATGCTCGAGTGAAACAGTAACGGCAAAAGTACCGCTGTAATACAGAGGTGTAATTAACTTCCAACCACTGTTTTCAAAGTGGGAGGTACGGCGGTCAGACGAAAGGGCCCAATGCTTGTTTGTTTGGTCATGCGTTTTTCAAGCACCTTTTTATTATTATTATGATTATGACTATGATTATGATTATGATTATTATTATTATTATTATTATTATCATTATTATTATTATTATTATTATTATTATTTATCGGCCATTAAGGAGGTGCAGTGGGAGCGAGAGGTATTCGCTATAAAATATCATTGGAAAAAAGAACGGCGAGGATGTCTCCTAGAAGATGAAAGGTTTATTAGTTGACGAATAACAGTTAAAGAAAACAAGAGAAAGCAATAATTTTAGAGGTTGAAAAAGAAAAGAAAAAGACTAATTGCATGCAATTCTAGTTAAACATAGGGCATTTCAAAGATCCTTTGTACAATACAGTAACTTGTTACTAAAGAAATCAAATAGCCCATGGTACAGCCAGCTTTCTCTGTAGGCACCAGTGGGTCCCCGCGGAGGAGTCAGCCACAGGAGTTTGATCTGCTGTTCCCAACCAGCAAATGTTTACTCTTGGGCTCAATTTTTGTGGGCACATTAAGTATGTAATTTCTCTGTCTACATTTTTCGCAGTTTACTTGTTTCAAAAAGGAGGCCAAAAATTCCAAGGAGAGGATGCAAAATGGGACATCTACAACTGTAATATGGCATATTTTACAGGTAAGAGAGGTACATGTATATATATTCGTGTGTCAAAATAGACTTAGAGAAAATTTACTGAGCTTGCGGTTTGTACAATTGTTTGTTTAGTTGGTTACAGAACAAAGACAAACTGGAGTTTTCAAGAGAGAAAATAGGACTGGTGGTTTCATTTGAACACGATGGAATCTTTTTTTCAAGAATTGGCACCCAAATCTGGATTTCCCTCCTATCATCTACGAAGTCTTTAAGCAACGTACTGCTTTAAGGGGGGAGTTTACCGTTTTTCTTTATTATCTCTTCGAGGCTTAATTTCAAAAATTCCAAAATTCCATCAAACTTGTAAGGTTCGATGTCTTATACTCATTTGTAAGAATTTTTCCACGTCTTTGAAAATGTATACAGAGAAGAAGACAAAAAAACAAACAAACAAACAAACGAACAAAATCGTTCAGAAAACATAAAAAACAAAAACCAAGAAACAAACAAACAAACAAACAAACCAAATAAGAACAACAAAAACAACGACATTATTACAAATTATTTTTATAACAGAAAAACAAAACAAGACCAAAAAAAGAAAGAAAGAAAGAAAGAAAAATAAAGAGAGAAAGAAAGAAAGAAAAGAAAAAAAAGAAATGAAAAATGGGGATGGGATTGATGAGTTTTTAAGCTGAGAAATATTAACACTTAAAGGAGGTTAAAAATTATATTTTACAACTATCAATTATTAGGTGGCTACAGTCAAAACAGTTTGTTAACAACCCGAAGTATTTTTTTGTGGTTGGGGGCTTAAACGGTCGTGTGGAAAAAATTCCTGTTCTCTCTTCTAGCTTTTCTTAAATCATATCATTTTTCATAAAAAATGAACTCTTGTCCCTCTTTAAGTGCATTTTTACGATGTACTAATAACTGAAGACGACTATACCAGAATCTCCCAGATCATGGAGCGATAACTATGTGTTTTCCCCTTTTCCTTGTTTTTATTTGTTTTTTAACCAGCAAAAATGTCTGTTTTGCTAACTTGAAAACTGCGAGTGTTATCATCACTCCTTATCACGCCAAGTGTCTCATAAGGCGCCAGTAAAGTTTTCCATTAAGGTTTGCTCTAAGATAGGTGTTCTCTAGATCTATTCCAGCTTCTCCATTCAAACTCTTGTCTTCCTTTCTCTGCCAAACTTCTCCACTCCACGTGTCCATCTGCCTATCTTTCTTCGTCCTGCTGGTGATACTTTTTCCACTTGTTTCCACAAATCAAGGTAACCTCATGAAAGTTTGGTAGAACTCAAAACAGCTGTGAAACTGACGCATGTCACATGTTTCCACAGCATTTCTTTTTCCCAACTCAACTCGCGATCGTGTTACCATATCAAATGGTTTTTTTGTTAATTAGGCCACTGCAACCGATGCTGATGATGTCCTTGAAGCCCTCAGTTCCAACAACAGTTCAGCCGCAATCAACGCTTTTGACGTCATTGCAGTGGTAGAAGAAATATGGAAAGACGCCTTGAATCATTTAGCGAACAGTAACGCAACCATACGAATATCTACGACGAGCTTCGGTAAGAACTGACAACAGCAAGCAAACGAACACACACTAGGAACACTGGAGATTTTCCGTAAGACCTGATCATGACAATAGTAAGAAAATCATATGAAAACCAACGAAGACCTGTCAGCGGTAACGAAAACACAAGAGTATTAACAAAGAACGTCCGTAAGACCTGACAACGGTAACGGAAACATGCCAAGACCTGACCACAGCAGAGCATTAGTAAGACCAGACAACACAACGCCGTTAATACTCGTATGTTTTTGGAAACCATACAAGTATTAGCGAAGAACTCC
Organism: Siderastrea siderea; assembly: GCA_964030785.1. Taxonomy (NCBI): domain Eukaryota; kingdom Metazoa; phylum Cnidaria; class Anthozoa; order Scleractinia; family Rhizangiidae; genus Siderastrea; species Siderastrea siderea. The sequence continues at coordinate 36,507,590 of OZ034968.1, forward strand.
AGTTTGGTAAGATGACAGTGACGAAAACGAGCAAAACTTTACAGAATTGCATGTGTAAAAAAAAAAAAATAAATAAATAAATAACAAGAGATTCAAACCTACTGAACAGTGATTTGGTATTTGCACATCAATGTTAGGGGCGAGGCTGGACCCCTCCTCCTTACCCTGGTGGACCTGAAGTGAAGTTTGTTCAATACGCCCCTCCGTGTTTGACACTGTTTGCAAACGTTAATTGTGAGCAGATTCCGAGAATTAGAGTCACATTACTTTCTATTTCTCTGATACAGTTATTTATTTTTCTTTATTTAGTGTTTGAAAGTGCAAAAATTAGTGGCGCGTATAAATTTCCAGAATATTCTCAACTTGACCAATACAACGGGACCTCCAGGGGTCAAGTGTCCAGCTACATACGGCTGCCACAGAAACTGCTCAGTAAAGATCAATGTAAGTATTACTTAACAATAGAAAATTAACATTTCTGTGAAAACTTTATGCCTATAGCTAGCCCTAGACTGCTAGCAGTCCCTTTGTGGATAGGCGAGAGGGCGCGCGAAATAGAAGAGAGCGCGAGCTATTAACAGTGCTCCAGAAAGGGACTGTCCACGTTCGCTCCAGGTTGCGGCTTTTTCGCACGGCTTTTTCGTGCGCCCTCTCGACTATCCAGAAAGGGACTGCTAGCAGTCTAAGCTAGCCCGCAGTATAGGCGCATACTGGGCGACCAAGCGCAAAATATTATTTCGCCCTTTTTAAGCCCTAAAAGTGAAAAAAGGAGTCAAAGTCAAAGCTGAAAGATAAATGATGGAGGAGGGGGCGATGAGGTAAAGTACAACGCAAACAAAATCAATTGAATTAGGGGACGTTCCCTGATTTCACAGTCTCTGCGGGCAGGCGTTTTCTTCCCCGCCCTCCTCCCGCCTTCTTTCACTCCTCTTAATCAACCCTATACATTTTGCTAATCCAAGATGGCACACACACAAATTAATCCGACTCTCGGCTGCTAAGAAACGCCTGTATTGCGTGCTACTAGCTTGTTGGTTCAGAGAGATGAGCAGATTATTCCATACTTTATATGATGTATGCCAACGACTATTCTCATGACGAGATTTCAGAACCTTTCTGTGGCAACTGCCTTTTAACTGCTAGTAGTAGGCTAGCTCTGGGTGTCACATATTACCTTCCATTATCTGCGAGCATACAGAATGTTCAACGTCTCAAAGTACGTTTAATTCAAGAACAAAGGAAACAACAGATTTGTTTAATTGAAGCAACCCCACAATTTCATAGCCAACAGTTTATTCTTTCTCTCTCTCTTTCTCCTTACAAACCTGAATTAGAGTTGGATTACTTTTCAGATCCCTGTCGCTCCATTGGTGCTCTGTATTTGGATTTACACCCTGTAGTACCAGCGCGAATGTAAGTATTTAATAATTGGACTTTTTTCACGATTTCAAGTCATACGTTTTGGGACATAACTCAATTTTATTTCTTATTATTGAATGTAAATTATTCATTATTCACAACTGGCTCTTTCTTTAAGAACCAACGAACATTATCTTTTATAATACACAAAGGACAGTAACCCTGACATATCCATCAGGTATTAGGGGATTCTTACACTGGCGAACTGTTGGACAAAGAAGGTGTGTAATTGGCTCATTTAAAGGGCTTCTTCCCCTTCTTTTCAACCTAGCCGAGAAAGATCATATCTGTCCAAGATCATTTGTAAATCGTCACTGCACTTTCTGAGATCGTGCTTTTATCAATTGCAAAGGTTGCCAGTTCGATTTCGTCAGAAAATACCCATAAAAAGGCTCACAAGTTTACAAAAAAACTAATCTTAACGTTCTTATCATGTTTGTTCTGGATACATCTGTCTATCTCATTGCAACCTCTATAAAGCTAAACGTTTGTACATATCGACGATACACTATATATTCGTGCCAGGTCATATCCTCGTCGTGCGAGGGACTGTTTATTTAATATGTCTTTTCTTTGTTGACCGTCATCAATTGATGTTGTTTTATAATAAGTGTTAAAATGCAATTTCAGGAGTGGCATTAATCAGACTCTGAAGCTAAACAGTCAGGTGATCTCTATGTTACTCTGTGTGCCAGTGAAAAAGACCTTAGAAGGACATGTTACCATTGTAATGAAACATTTAAAGGTAAGTATAGGTTATTGCAGTACTGCTAAGAGTTTTGTAGAGTTTTTCCCTTTCCTGTTTAGTTATATGAAAAAAATTGTTTTGGCGGGCGGAGACGTATAAAGAAAGGAAAGAACTGAGCAAAGAGAACAACAATTCATCAAGAATAATCAACTTCCAGTCCAAGGAGCAAATTGCATGATGTGTTTAAAATTTTGAGTAGTTGTAAAGAAAATGTAATGCATGTAGTATATAGCTTATGTAAAAGCAAGTGAAACTATGTGATGGAAATAGAAAATATACGAAAATATAAACTGTAGTATTTATAATTTGGCTAGCGCCTGCTGTAATAAGATAATTTGCTGATGTTTCTTCAATAGTTTAAAAACATAGAAAAGCTGACAGCAGTATGTTCCGTTCATCTGTATTGTAGTGTAACGCCTTGGTGTGTGAACTACCTGAAGTTGTAAGTAGTTAATCTTTAACAGGGTAACTGACTTGCCAATGATGGAACGGCCCAGAACAATAATTAGATCACTGATAACCAATAGCAGTTTAGGATTAGTCATCGAAAGATAACGTCATCTATGTAGAGGTTGGCATAAATACATGTACTTTGTAAGAAGTTCTTCGGTTACGCCCGACCAGGCTGTACTTGCCAAGCTTACACCCGTGCGGTTACCCCGGTGGGGACGCCGGTGACAACGATCCAGTCCTGTACGTAGTCATATCGGTTGTATTCTTGGTTAGAGTTTTGGTGATATCTTGGAGATATTGCAGTATTAAAGTTTGCTGTTGGAGCCAAGCACTGTCTACTCTCTGCGTCTCGACGATTTCTACTGTATAGTTCCCGTTCTTCCCGCAGCCAGCGAGTGACTCCCCCAAGTTGAGAAGGTGTTCAGAGTTTTCATAGTCATTGTCCCGTTAGCCACAAAACTTGTTATCACGCCGGCGGAGAAAACCTGTTATCACACAGGTGAAGAATCTTGTTATCACACTCGCTACCTAAATGATACGTAATAAGAGTTTTTTAATTTATTGTATTTCATGGCTCAACGTATCCTGTACTACTGAAATTTTGCCCTGAGGACGCAAGTTGCTTTGTGTGAAAGGTCGACAAGTTTATTCTAGGCGTTACTTTCAGTAAGGCTGAATAGTTCGTAGCACAACATGTCAGTGTCTCAAGGATCATGCAAAGGTACTAACGATTAATTTAGTAAGAAGCAACTAGCATAATTATTACTTGTCCTGGCGCCAGGCGTTTTGTTCCCCAGTATATAGGCCAGTCGACAGTACTATTCAACAAGGCTTTTTCTCTACAGGTTCTCAATGACAATGAGTTCACGTACTGCGCTTTCTGGGACTTCTCTATATCGTAAGTTGAGTACTTCCTCTTGACCGTCGTTTATGAAAAGAAATACATATTGCTTCTCTGTACACTTTACTTATCTATTCAGAAGTTATACATTGTAAATTCACGTGCTTCAGTAGAAGTGTTGGTGGAATCGTTGCATTTCGTTGTAGTTTTTACCAAAGGCATTAACATTGGCTTTAGAAGTCGATTAATGGACCAAGAAAAAATTGACTTCATTTTCTTCTTTTTGTCAACAGCACTGTTCATGGTAAAGGAGCTTGGAGACGTGAAGGTTGTCACGTGGTTACTGAACATTCTAACAGAACACACACAGTGTGTGCCTGCGATCACCTCACAAACTTTGCCATTCTCATGGGGTCTACAGAAATCTCGGTAGGTTCTCAAAGATGCATCACCATCCTTCATGGCACTTGTTACCGTTAATCACTGCTATGAAAAGCGTGTTTACGTTTGTGAGGCCTAGTTTATTCACTGTATTTTAAATGCATTAAAAAGCAACAGTTTTGCTGATTCGACTTCATTTTGACTAAAATGTAAAACCCATGGACGCAAACGATATCGGTTGCTGTTTAGATGTCATATGGCGGATATAAACAAACGTTTGAGGCGTGAATTATGACAATTCAATTTATAAATAAACCTATTGAGTAAAAAAGAAAAGAAAAACATTCTGGGGGTTAACTAATTTGTGACACGCTATTGGCTAAGAAGAGTTGTAGCTCCGTCTAAATACATACCGCAGGGACGTTCCCAGACATTTTTTTGGCAGTACGCACAAAGTCAGATTGATACTTAGGGACGGACCATAAGAAAAGTTATTGAGGGGGGGGGGGGGGGGGGATTTTCGAGCTGCGCGAATTTTTTTTGTTAACATTTCCCTTGCAGGAATATTTTTTTTTCCGTATACAAGAACATTTTTCTGGGCTACTCGCTGTGCATGATTCTTTTTCACTCAATTTTCCCTTGTGTGAATTTTTTGTACTTCACCCCCCCCCCCATAACTTTTCTAATGGTCCTTCCCTTAGCCGAAGGGAGACAAATATAGTTACAGATTATGATTACAGTCAGAAAAAAACATTTATTATTTCAATCGTATTGTCGTTCTCGCATAATAGCATAGGCTATAACTAATTTCGTTTTCCAGCAGTGTTTGTAGTTCCTGCACGCACTTATATCAGTTTTACATGAAAGTACAAGACGAAGAGAGAAATCAATATAATACGGCCGGGTGCACTCCCCCGTAAGTGTGTTGAAGAAAATGCTAATATGAAATTGCACAACATTACCTTATCTACTTATACTTGAGTTCTAATTTCCTCTTCTATATATTATAAGCCGTCAAATAGAAAAAATATCATATTAAAGGGTAGAAATTCTGCGTAAAGGCAGGAACGCCCCTGGACATACCGCATCAACAGTATCCACAGCAACCTAGAATGCCAAGGCTTGGATTAAAGGCAATGGTCCGGGTTGAAGACATTCAGTACAAACTCATTCCAGTGTGGGACACACTCCTACTGAAAAAAACACAGAGGCAGAACTAACCTTTTTTTTAAAATATTGTTATGCGTCACAGCCGTCAACTACCAATCAGTTTGCGTTGAGTATTATCACGTACGTGGGCTGCGGTTTGTCCTTATTTGGTGCGATTGCCGCCATTGCTTCGTTCGTCCTCTTCACGTAAGTTTGTATATCAAATAACTACAGTTTTTTATAATAAGGTTACTACGAGGTGTTTTTCAAATTATCCTCACTACGTTATGCTTTTAGGCAACAATGGACGTTACAGTTTGACCAAAAGCACTCTTAATTTTTGTTTTCAAACTCAGAACTTCGACCAAGTGGTTACCAAAATCGCCGTAAGCGTTACTAGTCACCCACGTCTACTTTAACTTCCCATTTTGAACGTAAAAGAGACTGTCCAGCTTTTTATTTAGCGTTTGATCCTTAGAATCAAAGCCCAAATCATTTTGTGGTTCAAATATTTTGTGGTTCTGACGATGAAATCTAAACTTTGGTTAACTAAATGAATGCAACCAAAAAGTACTTTCGCGAGTAAGTTCTGCTGTTTATTTCTCAAAATGTTGCAAAATTTAAGCGAATTCCGGAATCGTCATCAATTTGTGTCCATTGGTCGCTCAGAGGAGTTGACAGGTCAAAGTACTGTGAATGTGAATGTTCCCCGGCTTTTGGATAAGATTTGTTATGCGCTTGCAAGCGACAAATTGTTTTTCTTTTAATCTTGACGTTTTGGGTAGATGTAATAACAGAAAAACAGACAAGAAAAAACAAACAAACAAAAAAAAACAAACAAACAAGCAAACTAACAAGCAAAATTGATTCCAATTAACTGCGAAAAGGTAATACAGGATACGCAGTGCCTTTTTTCTTTGACAGGCAGTTGAACAATGACCGCCATATCATCCATGGAAACTTGCTACTCTCGATTGCTATTTCTCAGACGATATTTCTGGCGGGAATCGGGCACACTGAGAACAAGGTTTGTGTGAACAGTCATACCCCCCTAACACAATTTTTAGCTGTTGCAAGACATCTTTCAGGTCGAAAGGGTAGTGGGTTGGTTCCTTGAGTCTTGAGCCTGACCCTAACTCCAACCCTAAAGCCTAAACCCTAACCCCAACCCTACGCACTTCAATAGTTTTAGGGCTCTCGACAGTAACAAAGTACCGGAAGAGCAGAAGAAAATCTTCTTGTACAGAGGGACGGGTGTTTTAATTTATGCGACAGGACACCGGTCCGTTGCGTCATGTCGTTACCTCGGACACTTTTCTGATATATAATTGGGAACCTGCGAACGTTGAAAAACCGCGCCGCGTTTTCTTTTTAAAAAATGTCGTCCTTCCCTAGACTTGAATATCAGGGGCCGTTCACATGATACCGGAATGACTTTCATTCCAGAATGAGTTCATTCCTTCCCCATATATTTCTCTGTATCTGTTTACATGATACCGAGACGAAAGTTAGGTCCCGCACAAGTCATTCCGGAATGAGTTCATTCCGGTTTTCAAACGAACGATATTCTCGTTCTGGTATGACACTTCATTCTGGTATCATGTAAACTGAAAACGAACTCCGTTCCGAGAAGAAAACGCAAACCGTGTAGTCTGGGGCGAGTGGCGCATGCGTATCGTTTTCAAGATGGTGGACAAAACGGTGGTTTTCAAGATGTCTGAGACGGTTGATTTTGTCATGTGAATGCAGAACGAACTTCTTTCTGGAACGAAACTCATTCCGGAATGAAACTCATTCTGGTATCATGTGAACAGCCCCTCAGTTAACAAAGGCGCTTGTCTTGAACCAAGCATATGAAAACAGTTAAAAAATGGCGGGATCTGATTTGGATACTGGTGGCTTAAGGCTTAAAGTATTTCGAAGGCTTCAACTTGATACTGATATGAATGATAGCTAACCGACGTAAAATAATTTACTATAACTATCAAGCGCTCTATTTACGATAAATATCAACACGTGAAAACCCTGTAAAAAAGACATATTGGTTGTTAATAACCTCTTCTTTTCTTCATTTCTTAATCTTAGATCCAATGTAAATTTACAGCAATAATGCTTCATTATTTCTACCTGGCGTCATTCGGTTGGATGCTCTGCGAGGGACTCCACCTTTACACCATGGTCGTTAAAGTCTTCAACCTCTCCTCGAAAATATATCACTACATTGTGATAGCTTGGGGTCAGTAAACAGCTTCTGAGCTGGTTTTAAAGTCTAATGTATATTTAAACACTGCAAGAATCTTGTTAGAGGAATCATCCATTTTATTGGGTACTGTATTTTCTCGATTAAACGCCGGGCCTCAAATACGCGCCGGGTCAACGAAGTCAAATTTTAAATAAACGCCCCCGGCGTTTATTCGAGGTACCGGCGTTTATTTAAGGTCCGGCGTTTACTTGAAACTGAACCTTTAAGTTGCTGATTCTCATCGAAAATTAGTGACAGCACTTTTAAAAAGGTTCAAGAGCCACTACAGTACTTCAGTTCAATTTATTGCGCTTATTCCAACTAAAGGAAGTTGACTTAATATACTCTAGACGCTACTGAGCACCCAATTCTACCCGCTTTGAATTTTATCGAGTACAGAAAAAAATCGGTGACGTTTTATTCCTGTTTTACTAATGTTGTGCTCTAAATAAACGCCCCGGCGTTTAATCGAGAGAATACGGTATTTAAACCAAACGCGAATTAATAGATCACCGGTGAGATCTCATATTTTCACACATGTATCCGAGGGAAGTCCAGCCATGTAGTTCTTATACATGGCTATAATGCTTGTTTGGTTTGTTTTAAACAGGAGCTCCAGCACTGATTGTTCTTATAACAGCTGCTAGTAGATACTCTGAGTATGGAACGAGCACCAGGTAGTACTTTGTTTGTTACCCGAAATACTGCACCTTTTCACATGTGCTTCTTGTTACACGACTAAAAGCGAGCTCTCTTTATTTTCAGTTGCTGGATTTCACCGGAACGAAATACTTTGCTTGCTTTCATTATTCCTGTAGCTGGAACTATTTTTGTGAGTATGATAGTTTCAAAATTAAATGATGTATGTAACCAAACCACTGACCGAATAATTTAACTAACAAACAAACAAACAAACAAACAAACAAACAATGGAGAAACAAGCAACGAACCGCTGTAAGGATGCAAGGATGCAAGTACTAATGACAGCAAGCAAATAAATAAATGAACAAACAATATAAGCAAAAAGGAATGCAACAACAACAACGAAAAAAAAAACAACAACAGTAGCAACAGAGAAACAATGACAAAAACACAAAGTATGTTTTCTAGATGGCTGAGAGCACTTCAGATATATTGATATTGAACATACTAAAGCAAAATGGATTGAGTCTTTCAAGGGCCTGTTTCCGTTTGTATTTTTCAATTTCAAATGTAGTTTTTGTTTATTTTATATACTTGAATTTCTAGTCGATTATTAAATCGATGACCAATCGATTTGCTTGTGTTAATATATTTTGTTGTAGGCAAACATCGTCATTTTAGCGATGGTTTTAAATGAAATTTGCCGTCTTCAGACATCAGGACGAACCTGTATGGGCGACGTTGTCAGGTAAAAGTTGTCAAAGGTTGTATATCTGCAAAATTTATACGTTCAGATGACGTTAGGGAAAAAAATGTGACGACTTTGATGATGATGAAGATATTTATATAGCGCGAAATTCACTAATTGCTCTTGGCGCTTTACATCATTAAAAAGATTAAGATACAAGTTAAAAGCTATCAAAAATAACTGAGAAATTAAAACTGTATTAAAAATTTTACAAGCCAAAAAGCTATGTTGAAAAGGTGAGTTTTAAACCGTGAAGTCACTCAATCTCAGGTCTAATGGGAGAGTATTCCAGAGTCTCGGCAAAATTATTTTATGTTTGTAAGCCACATTTTCCCGGTTTTTCTGTAATAGAACTTCTTGCAATTATGTAACCAAAGGCCTGTTCACATTACATTTCAAATTATAATTAAATTTATTATACTTAAATTGAATTTAAGGATAATGCTCGAAACGTCAGTCAATCTGTTCTAAAAATCAAAGCCTGATGTGATTACAGAACTTGTACTAATCTTTATTATAGCTTCAATTGTTGTTTAGTTGGCTATGATCAAAGTCTGGTGTGAACTTTTCGTAATGTTTGCATCCTTGTGCAACCATTAATTTACAGTCTCTTATCATCATTTTAGGTCCACTCTCAAATCATTAGTGGTCCTTTTCCCTCTTCTTGGAGTCACGTGGTTATTTGGCTTGCTGGTATTCGCCACGCACAATGTCGTATTCCAATATTTATTCGCGCTCTTTAACACTATGCAGGTACTTGTTTATGTCTTTTTATCAATTTTATCCTGTCATCATGTCTAAGGTACTGATAAATAATGTAAAAGGCCGTCGCGAATGTAGAGGCTAACAATTACCAGAGGTCAACCCAGATTCTAGAACCCATTTATTCATCTTGGCAGAGAGACCATGTAAGGTAAAATTTAATGTTTAAGAAAACAACAGGTAATAAACACATGCCAGTAATGCCAGGTAATAAACACATGCATCTACCTTGGCGGTGGTTAAATGCTTAGTGTTCTGACTTTCGCTCTGAATGTCATTGGCTCATTGTCATTGGTCTCTACCGCCGTTTTGTTCCCCGGAACAAAAACCGTTGCTCCACTCTCTCTATCTCCATCCAGATCTAAATGGGTGTGGCAAACAGTTAGGAAAACCTAAGGTAACCCTGCGATGGACTGTGATCCTACCCGGGGGGGGGGGGGGGGGTTTGTACCCCTCTAGTTGCATAAGTCAAAATATAACTGTTTATGAATCTGCTGATTTTAGCAACAGCTTGTATTACTTCACTTTCAGGGCTTTTTCATCTTTCTTCTCCATTGCCTTTTTAACTCTGAGGTAAGTAACGCCTTAAATTTCATTTTGTTGACACTATGAAATTTGTCAAGTTGTACAAGCTTCAAATTCCATAATCAACGCTTCATTCCAAAATACCACTGATTCGAGCTGGAACAAAGAAACGAAATCTATACCTGTGCGCTATTTTGGCATTTTGTTCCGTGTTATATGAGTTTGACAGACCGTATTGGCCAAACCATTTTCTACTTCCTCAGTCGTGGGTGGTATCTGTTTCCATTTCGATTATCCCCTATTTTTGTCGTGGAATGATGAGCATTCGATTAATCTTTTAAACCTCTGAATTTTTCCTGCCTTAGGTTTTTTTTTGTTCAGTTTCACTTTTAGATATGCTGATAGCCTTAATCTTGCAAGATACTAGTGTAGCGGTTAACACCCGGGGGGGGGGGGGGGGGGGGCTACTCAACAAAGTTTTATACAGGGAGGCACCGCCCCGAGGTCCAACCTCTAACCCTATTATTTTTGACAGAAAAGGCACCCCTTTCGTATGCCTTAATGGTACCCCTTTCACATACCTACGTAAGAACACTGCATCTCTTTTCTAAACCCTTGGAATGCAGTTAATGAACGATATTAGGGGAGAACAGTGTTACCGGAAGAGATGAACCAAAAAACAATATTTTTAATATCTACTCGAAATATTTTAATTAAAGGCCCTTTTAATTAACTAAATGACAGATTTCCCTACCCTTTCATATACTTCAGCTCGTGAAATCCCTACCCTTTTATACACCTGAAGCCTGAAAAAGGTACCCCTTTCGGGCGGAGCCTCCCCGTATAGGCCATTATAGGGAGTACCCCCCGGGGGTTAACAGACGTTAATAATTTTTTTAAAATAAATTTTTCTTTCAAGATTCGTAAGAACTTCAAGCGAAAGAAAGAAGCCTGGAAATCTCTGAAAGCCTTTCGCTATATCCGCAAGCGGTTATCAGCCTCCTCGGTGGTACCTACAGGTCATCGCAGCTCCCTCTCAGAGAAGGCTTCCACCTTTAAGGTCAGTTTAACCAAACAGCATAAATAGTAAGCCCAGTTCTGCTCGGACAATAATAAGTTATGGTATCAAAACAAGTGAAAGATAGTATCCTTTAACTACGTTTCCCTTTAACGGCAGCTGATCAGTTTTTTGCTTTATCTTTCGCTCTTCCATTCTTCTATTCTGACGCTTACACCTTTTATTCTGACGCTTTCACCTTCTGACCACGTCAGAAAAAAATGATTGATCCTGGTTTAAGATGTTCAGTACGTAACGTATTCAGTCCTGGAAAAAAATTCTCTGATAGAAAACATCCAACGTCGTTTGTATTTGAGGTTCTGTGGTAGTACATGTACAATCTGGTGAACCGACATATCTGAGTCAATTAACTATTACTCACTGTTGCAATTAATTGTTTCTTGAAGGCGTCTTCAGAGCCAAGAGGTTCACACGAAATCTGATTCATGACAACTGCTCTGCGACAGAGATGAGATGAGGATAGTATCGCACCCAGAGTAGATCGAGCTTGAACAGAGATGGAAAGAGTGTGAAGATGAGTTATGCCCAAACTGACTCACACGTGTTCCCGAGATATCAACGTTGCTTGCTTTTAAAAATTTTCTTGGTGTTAGCTATTCAAATCAGATCAATACGCTACCTTAAAAGGACTTTTGTGTTGGAGTCTGAAGGTATCGGTAATGATACCTTCCTGGCCTTCCTGGCCTTCCTGGTCCTTAGTGCCTCTACGAATAGTTAAAAAGCTACGTTTTGACAAGTGTTTCAATAATTTCAGTTTGCTGAAATATCTTTCATTCGACTACTGCACAACCACCATTCAAGAACGACTCAAGTTCACAGACTTGTTGCGTTATGTGTACTGTAGTATACCAGGGAATGTTTTGTTAAGTCAAAATGCAGATGTACACTGTTAGACGAAGATAACACGTGCTGTTATCGGAATCGACGCATGATATTGAAACCTGAAGTAATACTCTATTCCGAACAGATGCAGAGACTTGCCAGTTCATATTTGCGTCACATATCCGTGTGAAATAAATGTTATAAGTTGCTGCACACGTTTTCTGAAGCATCTTAAACTTCAACTTTCTATTTCGTTTATTCCATTTAATACATTACAGTTTGATATTACCTGCAGAGAGGTAATCCTTCCGGTAAAAACAGTATCGTACAATACTATTTTTATCAAAGTAATTAACACTTAAAAGACAAAATAAAAACTAAAAGAAACACTTCCTTATCAGAGGTAGTCAGCGATAACTATGTGTTTGTACAGCACAGTCTCGTAAGACAATGCCACTGCCCTCAGCTGTTGAGTAAGCACAGAGGCCTCGTTCACAGGCGTCTAGGTGTTTTTTTTTTGTCAGTAGCCTGTTCTCCTACATGCTTTTCGGCCACGTTAACTGCTGTTTTCCAGATACTTCTGTAGATCGCTGTCTTAAGAGACAAGTTGAGGATCATAGTTGACTCAAATTGTATACGTGAAATCGTTTGCACCTGCCAGGGCTCAATCGCCGGACTTGATGGTAGTTTTGTTTCTGCCCTTCTGAATGCCAAGTAATGAGTCTTCAAGCTGATTGTGAGAGCAAACTCTCTGGTTGCTATCACAACTCTACAGGGCCCCGTCGGTTTGAAACGCGAGGGCATCATCATCTCCAAAGAGGATCTCCCCGGTGGGCAGTTCTGTCACTTAAGATTTGGCGCGCAGGCATGCCAAGTTATAAATTTTCCTCTCGACCTGGCCAAAAAGTGTGTTATAACAAGGAAGAAGAAAATGCCAAATGATGTCAGCGCTTTACAGCCTTGTTTGAGAGAACGATACTGATTCGTCTGTGCCATTCACGCTCTCGTAGATCCGTATGTTGTGAAGCTTGGGGTAGGAATGGGAGGGGGTGGGGCAGCCAATTGTTTCAAGGAGTTCAGACAGACGTCTGCTGACCAGGCCGGAAGCGCTAAGAGAGTTAGATAAACGCCAGTTTGAGCGGTTGTCCCTGTTCTCTGCACTTGTTGACTAAGAAAAAATATGTCTATGACGGATCTGCATGTTCTAAAGCCGCACTTGGTCTATGGGTAAACGCGCTTAGCAAGTGATATGATAGTTTGTCGAGCAGCATTCGAGTAAAGACATTCTCAAGTAAGCTTCACAGAGTGATGTGTCAGTCGCTGTTGTTCTTGTAGAGACACAATGGTCCCTCACGGGTGCCGTGAGGGACTGCAACTCATCAAGCTCACACTCAAAGAGGCAAAACAAGTCGCAACAAGACGAACTTCCCACACTTGTTTACTTCCGATGAAACGTCATTACACCCTGACGATGTTCCACTAGACAACGTGTCTATGGCTTGACCAAGTTTATCTAACGTGGGCTCAAAGACCAGTTGTTCTAAGACAACCACGCTGTAGATAACGTTGTCAGCAACTTCCATAACCACTGCTGCTCTTGAATCACTCGGGGAGCGCAGTGGAATTGTTTCATGTATCTGTGCATTTGTTGGTCTCTGCCAGTGATTGTCTCCGCTGTCAATGATTCAAGTGGTATGTTTTACAGCAGGAACAACAGAATTCTTTATGCCAACATACATGTCACATAAACTATCACCATCACTTGTCTTTCGCTCAGACTGTCGAAACGTCAGTCAATTTCATCACCAACACGTAGAGTCCATCTCCAGAATACACTTGACACTCGGACGATCATAACTCACCGACTTATGATATGACTCCTGGGCTCAAGTCATTTGATATGACTCCTGGGCTCAAGTCATTTACAGGTTGCGACACAGTTCATTTGGCGTTGAACCAGGTATTGCTCTTTATAACATAGCAAATCCTTGCAATCAAATTCACCTTACGTAAGCGTGCTCCATAATCCTGTTGACTGCACGCTGGTCGCGTGAGCAAACTTAACTTTGTTTTTTCGGTCTGTGGGGGCCTAAAGTGCCTACTTCGCGAGCAACTCGGCAAGTAAATGACCAAGAAAAATCACTTTACAGCAGAGTTAAACTAGGGAGAAATTACAACAGCGAAATTACTGCAGAGTGTTTGTTTCTTAGGACGAGCAAGGAACTTCGTTGTAAAAGAAACTTAAGCTTCATTCGGTCTTTGCCGTTGTGTTTTAATACGTGATTTCTTTCACCGTCGCACTCTCAACAAATGTTCACTAAAGGTAGGCTATATTTGGAAAACTTTTGACACCAAAATATCCAGACATGACACAAAATAAAACAGTACAATCGAAGAGAACCGTTTAATAACAAGTGTCACACGTTTTCACTACCAAAAACAAAATTAAAAAAGCACTGACAACTAGAAAGGACGACGTTTTTCTTGCTATAATTATACTACACAAAATATCATCGTTTTACCTGCAGACGATGTAGCTCTTGTGTTCAAGCAGCTCCAAATGTTCAAATAAAATAGAATGTAATGCAAAATAAGTTGAATGATCGCTTTCCCAATTGTTTGATTCATTGTTGTTTTACCCCATTCCGTCCGCGGCCTCTGAACCGAGAACCACTACGTTTTGTGCTCGTTTCAACTCTCGCAGCTACGATGCTGAAATTATGCAGCTTCAATCCGCTTTGGACGATAAATACAACAGTTTTCATGAAACATCAACCCTATACCACATTTTAGAGCCAATAATTGGAAGACTTTTTCAAAAAATTATTCTCGGACTTTCACTTTGGAGCAGTTTCATTTATCCATTCAGCTTTGCAAAGATTAAACGCTGCAATACTTCGCAAGGTTTTGGCTCCTTTTTCGTTCAGTCATGTGATCGATTGTTGTTTTTTTTTTTCTCTTTCTCGTTTTTTTCTCTTTCTTTCTTGATTTTTATGGTAACTAGTGACTGAGTTTTGAATCAACAGCGCACTGATTCGTATTGCTTATAATTTCAAATTTCAACGGAAGCGAAATGGAACTGCGGCATCCTGCCGAAAAAATACTATTTCAGTATTAAAGCTTATAATCGTTCACTTTTCACTGGCATTTCCACTGGCTATGTTATAAAACAATTGGTTCATGCTTCTAGCTGTGCGTACATCGAGTTATGGATGCACTTGGGAAATTTGGAGAGCACTCAAGAAGCTCAAGAACTCTTACGCTTCTCTCGTGCTCTCCAAACTTCCCGCGTGCATCCATAACTCGATGTAAGCACGCTAAAGCATGAACCAATTGTTAAGTATTGCCTTTTTCGGTAACAGCCTCCCTTATAGAGTCCACCGATACACGAGTCATGATCAAAAGATGAAAAACCTCGACAACAACAACAACTAAACAACAACAGCACTTTATACCGCATGCACAGCAACATTGGAGCTGGTTTTTTCTGTGTTCGCTCTGGAAGCAGCAACGTCGAGATTAGTGAACAGAGTCGGCAGGGATACAGTGCGTAGTCTCAGACGACTTGCTTTCCATATTTTTCGAAATATCTCTTTCGTTTCATGCCTCAAATTTTCACTGAAGATAATAAACAACCAGGGATGAATTGCTGCATTCGCGTGCGCTAAACAATAGAACAGCCATTTCAGAATTGTGGGGATGTTGTCGTAAGTAGCGCTGTAAAATGGCGACATAATGTGACAGACATGCACAGGAAGCCAACAAAGTGCAAACACGGTGACAGCTGTCGTCATCATTTTGAATACTGCGCGACGTTTTCTTGTTTTCTTGACAAGAGACTCTTGGTTGACATATCCTGGCGGTTTTCTTTTCCATAGGAACCTAGCAATTGAGGAATACAGGACTGCCATGATTACAAGCGGGACTGCATAGGTGATGACAACTCTCACAATCATTTCCACTTTGTAGAAAAGGACTGACATCTCCAAATCCTCGTGCCACTCATGGTAGCAGACGGAAAGCCCATCTTCCACCTCCTCTGTTTTAAATTTGTACAGCTGTCCACTGAACATCAAACCAGCACACAACCAAACGGCAATAATTGAACGCAACGTTGACTTGTATGACAGCGGCTTTCTGCGAGTACAAACAATGGCCAGATATCGGTCAGCGGCAATGACTGTGAGCGTCCAGATGGAAGTAGAAATGGAAACCACCAAGAGGAATGGGATAAGCTTGCATAGTATTGTTCCTACTACCCCTGATACCCAACAGTATCCACACAGGTAAAATGGCAGTGAGAAGGCTGAAGCTGTTATTACATCAACGAGATCTGCAACAGCAGTGTTAGCTAAAAGCCAGTTGAACGAGTTTTTCCGTATATGTACGCGTGTGCGCACAATATGAATGACAAGAGAATTGCCAACGAAGGAGAAGAGAATAATTATGACGTAAGCAACGATCATGATGATCTTTGTTAGGTCATCGCCTCCTTCGTTTCTCTCCTCTCCCCCCTCTGTACTTGTTGATTCAGAAGAATTGTAGGACGTGTTCATCGCTTGTCAGTAGTGTAGATCCTACGAAAATAACAGATAGAAAATGTTAATTTTTCTGAAGCTTTGAGTCAGAAATTCCGAAATTTTAATCGAATGTGATTTGCAAAGACGCGCGCCCCATCTCTCCGCAAAACAGCAAAGCTATAAGTGATGAAATCATTTCAGTCACTACTTCTAAGCACGGATTTGTAACGACAGATACAGTTAGTTGTGTTGTCAATACGATGTATAGCTCATTTAAAGCTGTGAAGTGAAAATAGAAATAGGCAGTGGAAGAGGACCTTCTAATTCCTCAGTACAGATTAAGTTCAATTAAATGTGTTGGTTCAGTTGTATGTACAGCAGTTTACACTTTGGTAAAACGGATTCATTATTGACTACTCATTTAAGTTTTATCTTATAGGAGCAAATTTACTTTGCAGATCAACGTGGCTTCAGTGGTCAAGTTTTTGCAGCGAAGGCCGTTTTTAAGATCGTAGGCAAATTTCCCCCCCTATGATACGGACCACCCGGCCGGCTAAAGACACGGATCTTTAAACTGAAGTACAAGTTCGACTTAGGTTATGAAATTTTAATGACAATTATGAATATTCCCAGTTAGAAGAGCGCCCTTAACTACTGCTTAGCAATGGGAAGCGAGGGCCTTGTAAACGCGATTGGTTTAAATTCAAAAGACCAGCAATGGCACTCAATTTGTGCTTACACTCTAATCTCAATGCGAAATTGTTAATTTTTGCGTAAATGCTGAAGGATGAAAACTATTCTAGCTTTGTGGGTAGCGTATGCTTATCACACACACTTAGTTTTGGAAGCAAGCAATTATATGTCCTTTAGCTTCAATACTCTGAAAGAAGAACCATTTTACATCAGTTATGGAAATGAAGATGATTTTCACCAAGGTCGAATTAACGAACAACGTCAATCACTATCTAATGTCTATAAGTAATTCGTAAACACTTCATGGACAACCACTCTTACGCTAATGGAAGTTGTGGGTTAAAATCATTTGCATAATGGGTCAGTGACAGTACATTTAACCCCAAAATTTCCTTTAAAAAATAACGTAATATCAGGCGTTTCATTTTTACACCTATCAATTATATCTGATCTGCTGATGTAATCGAAAACGAAATTACCGTTATTACAACAAATTTTCACCATACCTTATTCTTGTGTTTTGGAGGGGCAACAGTTGGCGTTCCGGTAAATTTTCGCGAATTTGGAGAATATGTCATAATTTTCCTTTCAAAACTGAGAACATTAAACCTCTCCCCACTATCAGATTATCGCGGTTAAAAAAAATCACGAAAATTTCCTGTATCCAGTTCATTTTCTTTACCGTCCTTACTGATAAACAACTAGGAAAAGAACATCGACTCTACCTTACTTTTTTGTCGCCTTCTGCTTGCCTGTAAAAGCGTATGTGATTCTAGCGCAAGTTATTGACAACCTCTTAACTCATAATTATAGAAAGCTTTTTGCTAAAAAGCATTATGCAAACAAAAACTTCTTGACAGTTTTTTAACGTTATTTGTTTGAGCTTAGCTACCCTTTGTCAAATGAAAGGCAAAAACGTGTTTCTTTAATGGTCGTTCACATAAGCGGTTTCTAGTGAAAGTTTAGCGGCTTTTTTCCGGCGATTTTACGCGCAATTTCAAACCACCTGTGTAAACTATCGCCAAAATTCAATGCATTTTGACAGTGATTTCACGTCGCTTCGTGTTTGAATTTGAAACAGTTAGCAGCGTCGAGAGCAGAGCGTATGCGATGCTTAGGGGGAGGCTACACAGCTATATTAGGGATGGGGAGGTGCGAATGAGGCCAAATTTTTAAATCCAAAGCTTAAACTGACCTAAAAAAAAGTCCAACCGCCCAAAACGTTACCTGAAAAAAGTCTCTTTGCATGTAATTTAATTACGTTTGTAAATGAAACTAATACAATCCTTTGACATAAAATTGAAAGCTCCTTGGAAAAGCCCGGCCAAAGTCTTTCTGCTGGCCAAAATAATTCCACCAGAGAAATTTTGGAAAGAAGGCTCAAATCGCTAATTTCAAACCCAAAAACGTTCTTCGCACCTCCCCACCACTAATATACCTGAGTACCCCCCGGGTGCGATGTCGCAATAGAAGTTGCCTTGAGGGACCCCCCAAGGCACTTTTACTGTCACGGCTATGTGCACGTTGTATTCGCCATCTCTTTTCTCGCTGCTGTACTGAACAACATTTTGATTCTATTTATATAGCTGGAAAATGACTTTTCGCCGTAAGAACACAGCGAAAATTAATCGCTTCTCTTTCTACACGAGAATTCAAATTGCACAGCAGTCGCACTTACAAACGCCGCTAAAATTGCATTAAAAAATTTGGTATAAATGACATTTTTAGTTGAGACTCTTTTGCTCTCGAATAGAGAATATTTAAAAAAGGTAATAATGGCTGGGTCGTTTAAGTGGAAAAAAGCAGAAAGAAAATACGAAGAATTTCAACAAATAAACTGTTGGTGGTCAGTGCCGTGGCTTAACCGTATTCAAATTTCCTTAGCAACTGTATATTTTAAGATTTCAATCTTTCCTTTTAGTATTATATCTTTATCTCAGTTGCTTTATGTTGTGAATAGAATGAAAAAATCCTTTAACTCGTTTAGCGATAAATTACCTGGTCTTTTCTTCCCTTCGTGACAATACAAAGTATAATATTCATTTTGTAATCATGTCAACGGAAAGTCGGAAGTTTTGTTGAAATTGATTTTCATGATAATTAGGAAAGACAATTTAAAAATTTTTAAAGTCAATTCATGTATATATATGAGGAACATCTCGGTACTATGGCTATACGAGTTCGAACAAGTGTAACTCTTGATCAATGCGGCGATCAGTAATATGTCGAATATTAGAAAAGCTCAGCGGAAGAGCTTGAGAATATCTCTTGCCATCATATGATATCTGGCAGATTAACATGTATTTGTGTAAACGAAATATAATGGACAAATAAACCGTGTGATAAACTCTAAGTTCTGCAAGTCGCAAGGGAAGAGAAAATCGAATGACGTACATGGTTGAAGGAAATGAGTTTTGTTCTTTCAACGAACGTAGTTTTCCTGTAAGACTACGTGAAAGAGAGGTTAAAAATAAATCAAATATTGTTTAATTAACACCCTGGTATCATAATAACAAATGACCTTGGCCAGACCCAAACTCAGAAGCTCTCTTTACTGTCTATTGCAACGATATCAAGTCAGGCTCTGACAACATCTTGGACAGTTTGTAAAAGGTGCATGCTATTGCTGGCTTTTGACTGATATGGCAATCACCACAGAATTACATCGAAACGTAAAACTAACAAATTTGTTTTTGAAACGAGAAAGCCATTTGTTTAACGCGTGCAGAAACAATTCATAATTTTTGCGCCAAAAACAGACGAGACTACACCGGCACTCGCCACTTCGTTAAAACGACTCGTTTAAATTCAATCACAAACTAGTAAATTTCGACGGTAACTCCCGCTTATTCACTCTGGAACGGCTGGAAGAAAACATTGCTTGTATTAAGTTGATACAAAAAGACTCAAAATGGGTTCCTTTCGAACACACAGGCGATCAAAACAGTCAAAATACAGAAAAGGCATTTACAGACAGCGATAAGAATCCAACGGCCCATTTTTACTCCAGTGGGTACGAGTTACTGTAAATACTTAATTGTACCATGCCATTTTTGACTTTGGGGTCGTCAGGCTCATTTGGTCTCGCGATAAGTATATTGGCTCGACTGATAAGAGTACGGAAATGGTACCGTAGGAAATAAATATTTAATCCAGCAATTAAAGAGATTGGTTTCTCGTTAGAAGGTGGATCTTCTTACTGTACAAACCGGTTGAAGCCTATATGCAGAGATATCATTACAATGTATTACTGTCTTGAAGCAAAAATGCCCTGGAGAAGAAGCAAGCTAATTCAGTTTCTTTGGAATTTTTTTGAGGAAGTTGGAATTAGCTGAAATAGCAATACGCCTAATTTCCCGGATACAGGTAACTAAGGTCTGATGACAACTGATTATTGACAAGTTGTATGAGAGTTAATAGAACAGTCGATGATGGCACTGTGACGACACATTATGCATGCTGGTCACGAATTTTTAACAGCCTTAAGCTTTAGCTTTAGGCTCTAATTAATTTCGTTCATCCAGTCTGTATAATTGGTTCCTCCGGATGGTTATGCTGAATACAAATCGAGAAGCATCTTTTTTGGTCTCTAAATTATACAAGTAAAATTGCATACTTTAGCGCGGATATATTACCTTCTCCTTGAAAAAAAAAAGGAATAACAAATCCCCCAAACAGAAAAAAGGAAACAACAAAGCAAATAGTAAACTGACCGGACCTGTCGCTTCACACTCGTGTCCACGTTTGAAATCGAGAAGCAAAATACGATATCGAGTACACGTACTTAGAATCCTACTACTGCGATACAGTATGGTTATCAAATGGGAAACACGTTTCTTCAGCGAATCACATTTTTGAAATCAAGAAACTCGCAAGTTTGTAAAATTAAATTGATTTTTGTGTTTCAACTATAAACTACAGTTCTCCTTGACTATCAGTTTACACGCTGATTTATCATGGAAGCAGCTGTATAACACCTTGAGACCTTTAATGTGCCAGTTGTCCATTAAAAGGCTGAGTGAGTGAGTGAGTGAGTGAGTGAGTGAGTGAGTGAGTGAGTGAGTGAGTGAGTGAGTGAGTGAGTGAGTGAGTGAGCGCAGCTGTGAGAGGTGTATAACACATTACATAATGATGTGGCCCGGTGTTCTCATAACAAACCCAAAGTAAAAAGCAGAACGATTTTCGAACTTCAAAGACGTGGCCCACTGTTCTCATAGCACCGCTTGCCCTGTGAATTGCGACGCACTAAAAAGTGCAGGCCGGCTGCAAACCTCACAGTTTTATAGGTTACAATAGACTAACCTTTCCTGTATTTCGGAAGAAAAGAGGCTGCCATTAAACAACTTTTATCCCGTTAAATGTTATCCTGCTAAACCGACAACAGCCCAGTTTTCTCATAGCCCGAGCTACTTGCCGACAGCGGATTTACGAAAACTGCTCCGAGAGGGGGCTTGGACCTGAACCTTGAAACGAGGCTGAGAGCATTTCCCGCGCTCTTTTTTATCGCTTTCGTACTTATATGCTGTGGCGGAGCTGTACAAAATGAGCTGCGTTAGGAATCCAGGGTGGGAAAGCGACGAAGATTTAGAAAAAGATTTGAGAAAATATGTGTTGGAAAACCTGAAGAGAAATGAAGTACTGGACTTTCTCAAACGCGACTATCCGCAGTATGCGTGGAGCTTGGGGACGCTCAGTCGACGATTAAACTACTTTGGCATAACGTATGTCGATTATGATGTCACCGTCCAGGAAGTAGAGCCGTTTGCGAGGAGAACGATGGCCCTGGGCAGCTTCTGGGTTATCGTGCCATGCACAGGAAAATACGTGAACAGCACCAGCTCGCCGTTCCGCGAGGTCTGGTGTACGACGTCATGAGGAAGGTTGCCCTAGAAGGACTTGGAGGTCGAAGGAAGGTTGGTCGTGGTAAAAGAAGACGGGGTACTACGGGTACATTCACTTCTCTGGTAGGTTATGAATAAATTGAGCCCTTTGCATGAAAAGATAGTGTAACTAACCCACAGGCCGTCTCTGTTTAAGACGGATTCCGCTCAACGTTCGAGCAATTGTGCAAAAAATATTTTCTAAAAATCCACTCATAGCACGGTAACATTTTCAATGCTACTTGAAACATCTCACTTTAATTCACTTCTCCAAGTGACCCCGCGATGAAATTCTCAAGCATTGTCAAGAAAATTAATGTCAAATCTTGTAAAAATATGCTAAAAACGGGCGCCATTTTGTTTTGAACTGACATGAAGCGTCTTTTTAATTGAAATATGGATAACTTCGAATCCAATTTTCTCTCGCGGGGTCAGCCTGGGAGGAAAAGTATCGATAAGTTCTTCTTATGTGTTCTCAAAATGTGACTGTGTTGCAAGTATTTTTTGGTAACTTAATTTTGGTAGCTACTGCTCGAACGTTGAGCGGAAATCGTCTTAATTATTACATGTTGCTGTTGTTGTTGTTCCTATCAACAATGAGATGATGCCCTGAGGATTGTTGTCTTCCACACTTTTAAAGCTTAAGCTTAGCCATGGGAAACAAAACTTTTTTGTGAGAATGGACTAATTTGATTTACAATGTTTAAATACAGAGGGGGACATGGGGATTTGCGGTGTTGCGGTGCCGCTAATTTTTGTTGTGCGGTGTTGCGGTGAATAAAATCCCATCTCGCGGTGTTGCGGTGATCTCAAATCGTACGGTGTGCGGTGTTTTTGATTTTAAACCTGTGATGTTCGGTGAAAAAAAATTTCTTGCGGATCCTTTGCGGTGTTGTGGTTTATTATTTGACACATTTGACCGACTCACCCTTGTCGAGTAACTGGTAAAACCTGTTCTAATTTATTCGTCAAACCGTCGATTATCACCCTTTTTTGGAAACAAAGGCGGTATCAAATCTGTGTCAAGCAGTGAATGCCAGGCCATTTCCGCTACGCGGACTGTCAGGGATCCTGTTAGCCTCCTTGTGTTTCACGGCGCGTGGTCAAACGGCTGCAACATGGAAGAGGTCGAAGAGGTCATTGAGCCTACAACAGAGCTAGAGTGCATAATCGACTGTGTCGCTTTTTTTATGAAGAGGGAAAAGGGTGGGGGGGGGGGGGGGACTACCGGCAGAAAAACAAATTTAGTTGTCGGATCAACAGAAGTGAAAAGTGCCTGACGAAGCTCAGAGAATCTATTTGGTAAGTTCGTAACACGCTACCTTCCATTCTTTATATCTGCACGACTGAAAATAGAGTTCTTAGAGTTCTTAGGAGAAATAGGCAGCTAAACCACCTTTCTGCTAGGCGCAAGGTCACGCTTTGGAAGAGCCATTCGATTCAACAATCGCCTCCTGTCCTAAGGGACTATCGTTAGTTCTACAATGTCGTATATATTACGCGTGCTGTGATTGGTCGTTGCCCAAGATTTATTAGAGTACTGGCACATGGATGCCGTGATGGGAAACTTGTTTTATTTGTTTTGTCGAACATGGCGCGCGGTTTTGAAAATGTTTGCGAGATTATTTCTGATTAAGCAAGTGAAGGGCCCGAAAAATGTTTAGCAGGAGCTGTTTACAAGTAGGAAAAACGGAGAAACCGATACAAAAAGAGTTCTTGACGGCTTGAAAATGCCTTAACTGGAAGAAATCTTCACAGCAGTGACATCTTGTGTCATCGCTACGAGAGTGTCGCAGTTGATACATGAATTCGGGAAGAAAGCCAAGGGAAGGCGTTGAAAAGCTTTTCGGAGAAACTGTATACAAGTAAGATAAAGAAGATAAGAAGAAGCAGAGACGCCGCCTATTTGTTTAATAGACGATAAAGGAGCGCTATCATCCCAGAAAAAATTAAAACGCGAAACTATAAAGCAAGTGAGCTCGTGGCAACCACGACCGCGCTGGTCAGCGTTAATGTTACCTGTTCATCTTTGTCGTCATGTACATACGAAAAAATGTTGGCTACAGCAAGAATACAGACATCATCAGTATCCGTGTGATTTACGTGCAGACCACAAGGTGAAAACAGTATGGCTTTGTGATTTGTATCTGTTGAGTGGAAAATTGCTGAGGTAATAACATTGTTTAAATGAAAAATATTACATCACGTGCGGACGTTTTCCCTTTTCCAAGAAGATTTTTAGATCATTGAAATCGTAGGACAAAAATTGAATTGCGGTGTCGGTGTTTCGTCAACTTTTTTTGCGGTGATGCGGTGTTCGTTATTTTTTTCTGCGGTGTTGCGGTGTTGACAGTCCCCCAATGTCCCCCTCAATACAGAGTTAAAAAGAGAAACAACACCAACAACAGTCAACTGATTGCATTCTACAACTTAATTCTTTTAGAATGTACTCGTGCTGATTTGGGATGAGGTCACAAGAGTAATAGAAGAAGACAGTGTATACTCGAAAATGGACAGTATTAGATGATCTGATGTGTCTACTGTGTTCCAATTTTAGGGACCAAATTACACTTTTTCAGGAGATGGTCATGATAAATTGATGGACTTTGCTAAAGACACTTTTCCTCTTGCTCTTTATGGGATGCAAGACGTCTTTAGTGGATACCTCCCTTACCTTAAAGTTTGGGTGTCAAATTCCAACCCAAAGCTTATCGGCAGGTGGTATTTAGAACACGTGTACAAGTCAAAAGGTATATATTTAATTCCATGTGTCCTCCACTACTGTAAATTAATTAATATATGTCACAAACTATGACAGTGTTTCACTTCATTCATAAAATTTTCTTCAACCAGAAGGTACTGGTAATACCCTGGTGGAGGGGGGACCCTAAAATGGCGTATGCGGGAACGTGCTGCTGGACAGGGTATGGTTTTTGTCCTCTTTGTCCTGAACTGGAGTATGTAATTCTATGCAAGTCTGCCTAAACAGATCTGAACTTGTCCTAAACAGGGTATGGATGCATGGATTGTCATCTTTAAATATGACTTATACAGTATTTCACAATCCTCGATTGGAAATGTTTGCTGGTCTTTAAAATTTTGAAATTAAGGTGGCTCCATACAGTTTCTCATCAGTTTCAACAGACAAATATACATAACTTTTTTGATGATTTTCAGGACATTGATTTACATTTCACTAGGGAAAAGCTACAAAAGCAACTAGCCTAGCCTTTATACTTTTCAAAAAAGTCACAATTTCTGGGCCTTGCCCGTTTCCATGGCAACCACTGATATAGATGTTTGGCTCATTTTTTAAGCTTACCGAGTTTCTTCACGTCATTTCTTGGTTTTTACACGGTGAATTTTGGCTATTTTTGTTGTAAAGATGTTGTCGTTTGAGAAGTCTTAGCTGGCAAGGCTGTGAGAAATTTTGTACATAAGTTTTGTCAGAAAAGTAAATTTCCGTTTTCGACGATTAATGCAGAAGTGCATGTACAAAAATTACTCTTACCTTAGTATGACTGAAAAACACAAAAATCCTACAAATGTTCCAATTTTAAAAAAATTTCACCAAGTGGAACACGCGCAATTAGCGTTTGAAAATGCCTCAAAACCCACGTTTTTTCTTCACGTTACCAAAATAAAAATTCTTCAAGTTACGGGGTTGCGCATGCTCATGATTCCTTTTGCGTGGACGAGCGTGGGCAGCACGCGGGTAAGCGGTAGAAAAGCTTTTCTAAAGCTTTTCTTTCCAAAGAACAACATTTTTCTGGACAACTGCTTTCCTTTACTGTAAAGGATCCATGTGACCAAAAATTCGCAAAAATAAAGAAGGAAACGAACAAACAAACAAAAAAAAGCAAATTTATACCGATTCGCGATATAAAAACTCGAACGACGCCGCCACTTTAATTATTGCCAGCAGCAAAAAATTTCCTTTGAAGTTTCCAGAACGCGGAATCATTGAACCACTTTCAGTTTCATTTTTACCATTAACTGATTACAACCGTTCTTCAAGAAAAAAACTAAAGCGGTCATGTTTACTCTTAGAACATCTTTTGGTATGCTACCCGAGAAAAGCAGGGAAGCTCGTTCTTTTTATGTTGTAAGCTCAATATTTTGTCTGCCGAGACCCGCGTTGTTTCTTAGCGGCTACGTGCGTCTTTAATAACTGCATGGAATAGCAAATAGTATATAAATAAGCTTTCAATTTATATTTAAAGGCAGACGTTGGAGAAAGGGAACAAAAATGTCCACAAGAAATTATACGTTTTGAAAAAGACTACATTATTTTTCTGCAAGGTTCAACAAGTCAACAGAACGCCTGCGAAACGCCGACTGTTTTAGAACCGGCCGTCAACTCGATACTCATCCTTTATTCGTTCACTGAATGCCGTCATTCTAGGCATAATTTTTCGTAAAAATAAAAATTGTATTTGAACTTAGGTACAATTGAACTTTTTTCAATTTTCGGTTTTGAAGTCGCACCTTCTCAACACAAGTGAAACTTAGATCAAAAGCTGCTGGTGACTGATAAATAGACACTGAAATATAAGTGTCCTTTTGAGTTTCAACTTCTATCAAAATTCAATGACAACTGTTACCTCGTTACAAAATAAAATAAAATTCACAAGTCAGCTGTATTTTGCTGAAAGCGTATGAGAACGGCCGTAGAGACAACTTACCCGACAAAAAATACACGGCTTGTTAGAAAGGCAAAACTAAAGCACTTTTCCAAAAAATTACTTACACTTAGGCTCGATCCAAACAAACTTAAGCTTCTCATCCCAGAGATTCTCGACAGCTGACCTGGACAGCACTGATATTTCAAGTTGAGAACGGAGAGAAGTTCTTCACGCATAATTCTTGAAGGCGCGTAATAATTCGTGCAACGTATTCAGTCCTCTCTGTGTTGCTTGAACTTAAAGATCGCAATCAATCCAGTCCTATAATCGTACAACAATCGTAGGACTGCAACTGTCAGCTACAAAAGCGATTAAACTAAAGGGTTTTCATAATTTCACTGCTATGTGCTCGATAGGTTTTGAAAAGGTAAGCCATAAAGATGCCTCAATCAGACTTTGGAAAAGTTCGCCTGGGAGGTTGATTGGCACATGTCATCTGACTTGGACTGTCGCGCTCCTCGCGCGCGCGCTTGTGCCAATTAAGTTCCCATTCCTCGCGCGCTGAAAAACTATATGGAGCCACCTTAAAACAAAAAATTGAATGGAGAGTGTTGTCCTTGGTAGGGTTGGTATTTTAGGCCTTTTTTTGTCCTAAACAGGGTCAGGGTTGCAGAACCTCAGTGGCACCCCTACACTCAAACATGGATCGAGTGCCACCTACCCCTGTATTCATTTTATATCATTCTGAATATATGAAATTGCCAAAACATAACATAATTGTCACTTGTCAGACAGGAATTCATGATATCACTGATCAGAAACAAATAATAAATTGCAAATTAGCATGACTGTGTACTGGTTTTGCAATAATATTTCTAATTGTGTCCACTCAGTAACATTAAATATTAAATATTAAAGTTTGTGACAGTATGATTTACAGTAACATAGACTTTGAATTAACATTTCTTTGCTACTTTGATGACTTGACATTTTTGTATGTTATTAAGTTATGAGCTGCCGCCTTAGACTGGACAAGGGAACTGAGACTGGCCTTATGGCTACAATTCATGGATTTTTAAGAAAAGACCATGGAGATATTACAAATGCTGAAGAAACTGTGCAGTATGGTCCTTCAACAAGTAACAAGGTAGATTTGCAGTAAATCATTTCATTTTGTATCCACAGCATTTAACAAGAGAGTTAACCTCTTAATTGCTAAGTTCCAATGACCTGTAAATGTTTTAATTAGTTTGTCTAACTTGCGGCCCTTTTTTTTCATGGGGTATTGTTGGATATCTTCATGACATATTTCCTCTAGACAAAACTCCATTTTTAATTTACCATAAATTGTATCTTCTCAATTTCATTTTGCTTTTTTATTATTTATCAACACATAGATTGAGAGGTGGTGGCATGAGCTTCATAGCCGCGCATTGAGAAGTATTTCAAAAGACAATTGAGGATTCTGTTAGAGCAAGGTCATTATGATCCAAATGATCAAACTGACAGGTAATAGTACACTTGAGAGTGTTTTCTATCCTATGTTCATGAAGATTTTGTGCTTTATACCAGGCTATCATTAAGGGCTGTAACTTTAAACATCTTGATAAGACCTTGTTGTTACAGTGAACTTCCCTCTTCTTGGCACAATTTAATCCCAAAGCAACAAGCTAGACGTAATGGGTATAGAAATCAAAGGAACAGGACACTTAATACATAATGACAGTCCTTGAGTATTTAGCATGTAAATACAATTATTGCTTTCTTCAGTCAGTACATTTATTTCATTTGAGGCCATAAAAAATTAAGCAAAGCGCATTTTGTGGGAATAAATGTTAATTCTATTAGAACAAATGTTAATAATCTTGTTTTTAATTTAAAAGAACCTGTTGGCCTTTGTGTTCATACCAGTCATTCAGAGGGAAAATATGGATATTTTCAGGGAGGCAATTTGGAATTCCCATAGGATCAGGAAGCAGAAAGATGCTCAGCTTCCTAAGGGGGTTCCCAATCACGTTTACCACTTTCCTGAAAACTATGGAGCTGAAGACTGTGGTATGAAATTTCACTTTCTTTTCTTAACATATAGTTTAAATAACAGTATTGGTATATGATAATTTTAGATCACCATTGTACACAATGTCATGAAAGTTGATGAAGGTCAGTCTACCTTACGGAGGTTCAGAGTTACATTTACTTACTTGACAGTACCAGTAATTGTGAGACTGAGGATGAGGATTTATTGTTTTAAGTTATCATCTCTTTGTTTGGACAAAAAACTCATGGAATTTCATACACTTTGCCAATAAATGTTATTGACAATGTCAGGGGCCGACTGTTTGTCCATAACGGCATAAGTGTTAATTCTAGACAGCTGACCATTATAAGAGTGTTCACTGTAGTACATTTATTGTTCAGGTTGGCCAGTGTCTGAAGAGTCTCTTGATGAAGCTGCTGAATTGTCAGGTGTTCTACAGGAGGGAAATGATTTTTTACCACCTGAAACAAGAGAAGAATGCGAGAGAATAATACCAGAAGTGGACAATGTCAAACCCAGGGATGCTACTGATACTTACCTCTTCTTAAAGGTCCATTATCCTGTTCAGCACTAAACTTGCATTTGTGTTGTTCCAGAAAATGTTGATACACCTCCCATGGAAAGCTTTTGGTTTGACCCTCCATCTCCTCTGGAAACTTTAGCTTTATCTTGTTCATGATTTTTTTCAGTTTTGAATGTCAAATTTTGAGCCCTTTTCCAGTCCACCTTGAGGGAAACTAAGCACTGATGCTCAAGATTGGTGCATAACTGCATGCACCTTATCTATACCAAAAATATCATTTAGGCAGCTAGAATTATGACTGCTCCTTGTAGATGGGATGTACCATAGCATTGTATTGACTGGGTTTGCCATCCGTTTACTGATCCTAATATGGAAGAAACACTTTTGAATACTTATGCACTTTTCTTGTGTTTATATTTTAAATTAACTGATCATACAGCTAAGTTGTACAGCTAAACTGTTGGGAAAAATACATAAAATGTTCAAACATTGTCTTTCAAGAGCAACCTCAACCAAACTCAAAACTGTAACAAACCTTGAGACTTTCAGTAATACTGATGTAAAAGAAACTTACAAAGTACAGGCTTAACTTGAACCTTTTCTAATGTGATCTAATATTTGCCATTGATGATTCTAGAATGCTGTTGCTAAACATTTGTAGTCAAATCTACGCAGTTGGTGACATCTTCAATTAATATTAAACGTATTCCAACACACGAAAGACACCCTTATCCCAAAATGAATATGGTGCCAAGATTTTTTAAGAGTACCTCAAATGCAGCAGAATCTTGTTTACTCAACATGATTTTTTTTCTTACCACTAGTTGCATTGGTGGAGGTACCAATATTAAAACATGGTTTTGAAAATTTGAAAACTGACCCTAAGTTATTATCTGATCTGATAAGTTATGATTATCTCTGTCAGTAGTGTACACTGTATAACGAAGGTTAAGTCCCCCTTGGAATTTTGTTCACTGAAACTGATCTTGTGGCATTTCTGGCAAATCTAGCATTTCACAATACTTGTTACATACATGTTTCTTTGAGAATTCCCCCATGGCAATTGTTGACAAATTTCCACAACAAAACTAAATTTTCGGATGTATTGTCACAAAGTTCTGCTGTGGCAATTTCTGGATCGTACAATCGATATCGAGAGCCCTGAATGTCCAGTAACATGAACTTCTGGTTTGTAGACTCAAAAGTATAGTGAACCAAACACTCTGCCTTTAAGCGTAGCTCCTTTAGTTCAGCAGTGCACTTCTGTTGAAGGCTGCAACATTCTCCATTGTTTTTGATGTATTTGATGAAGTTTCCTGGAACAAATTCTTCAATTGTCGCCGGTTCATCCTCAAACTGTGTGAAAAAGACTCCGTTGTACTGAAAGCACTGTCCAAATTGGTTTGGTACTTTTGAGAAGAACTGTTTGGTCAACTGTCTTGCAACAGCATGCATCTGCACCTGTTTTCTGGTGTGAACTTCCTCTGTGGTTTTCAGGGTATCCTTGATGGCATCTTTGGCTTTGGGATTGTACTTCTTGATGACCCATTTCTGGCTGTCAGTGGGGTTGGAACTTGTTGCCAGAAAGGCGTCTTCTACAGCGCCGCAAATGATCCCGAGACCGCAAATGATCCCCGACCGCAAATGATCCCCAAATTGGACCACAAATGATCCCAGAACCGCAAATGATCCCCACTGCGGACCGCAAAATGATCCCGCTAAATAATAGGAATGGCGTGGACAACAAAACGGCGATGACATTGTAAAGGCGTCGACTCTGGAATGGCGTGGACAGAGGTATGGTGATGTCTACGGAATAATGTAGATACTGGAGCTTTTGTCTTTATTAATTCCTCAAAGCACGTTTTAGCCCCATAAATCATGACTTAGATATTTTATTTCGAGGCCCAAAAAAATAAAATAAATAAAAAAAATGTTACTAGGTAATGTAGTCCTATAAAGTTGCAATTGTTTTTGTACCTTTGGTTTAGCATGCAGGTTGTAAATATACCTGGTTTAATTTGTGTATTTTCTTTATGATCTGTTAACAGAATAACAGAATGCTTTCTTATACATGTACAAGTAGTACGAGCGCTAGTCACGAGAAAATTTGCAACCGCTCATGTTAACTGATTTTACCAGCCAGCTACAAATATATATATTTCTTTATCTCGAGCGGGTTAACGTTTCCTTTCTAGAGCAACGCTCATTGGAAAAATCAATGGGTTCACTTCAACACTCAAATTTACAATATAGAATACTTTTCTGATTTCTCAGGTGGGTATAACCAGCTCGATGCAACAAGTTATGCACAATTGACAGGTTGTGTGACAACTCAAATAGTTTCCTATAAAAGGCATCGGCTGCCAAGGATAATACCGAAGGCATTTCCGCCACACGCACAAAAGACAAGATCCAAACCTAGCTCGGTTTTCTTATCACTTTCATTTTCTGTCTTTGTCGCCTCCACCAGCATTAACGCTAACAAAAAACGCCAATGAAAGGACGAGAGTATTCAAATTGGAGACCAGTTTAGCAATTTGTACAAGCGCGATCGCAAGCGAACAGGACACTGCCTTTTAAATACATGGTCTAGTGACCTTCTCACACATTGTTTAGTGACCTTTGATTTCAAAGCCAGATGTCAATCACCGTGTCCTGGAAACCCGTGGCTTTCTCGACTGTCGCGGTCTCCGTCGACCATCGGTCGGTCATCCATGCGATCTGTGTACACATGTTTAAAATATATTTTTTAAACAAATCATGTTTGCCTTCTATGCCACTGTGGTCTAGAACCTTTTGAATGTTTTATTTCACTGATCTCGATCAATAAGAAATTTTCCTGTTTTTCGATTTATTTTGGTCAGTACTTTCACCTTCCAGTATTTTCACCTTCACTGAAACTCCACGCCATTCCAAATTTTTTCAGCGGGATCATTTGCGGTCCGCTGTGGGGATTATTTGTGGCCCTGGGATCATTTGCGGTCCAAATTGGGGATCATTTGCGGTCGGGGATCATTTCCGGTCTCGGGATCATTTGCGGCGCTGTACAGTCTCTAAACCCACCAGAAGAGAACTTTTCCACATCAACCAGCAATTCCAATGATGCTCCCACACTCCATTCACCTGTTTTGACATCAAATTTCTCTAGCAAAAGAGTAGCCTTCTCTCTCGCTTTAGGTTTTACCAGCTTGCCTGCTTGCATGAGCTCAGATACTGAGACAGATTTTGGGTATTCTGTTTCAGCAAACACTGGAGGTTCCTTGAACGTGTGACCTTTGTTGCAAATTGATGATGAAGAGGCCCTCTTTAAGGAAGAGGCACAAGACTGACTGATGCTCAGAACATCACTTTCATTTTCTTGGTGTACTGCAAATCGCACAAGGTATACCTAGCCAAATACAAAACACATGTAAGCATTTTTCAACATTTCAGCAACTAAAACAACTTGGTGGTTTTTGCTCCATCCAGCAACCTTTCCGTAGAAATCATTACACAGCCCAAAATTAAAAAAGAAAAAAAAAGGTGGTCTTAAAATGAGCAACATTACTTCTTTCACCATCTACTTTTATTTACAGTTCTGACAACTATTTCGCATTTTGACCATTTTTATACTTGGCAAGGCCACGTGACAAGATTGGGGAAAGGGCCTCTCTTTATACCAAACCACCCCCCGCCCCGCCCCCCATTCCTTCAAGGATTGACCAAAGGGTCGCAATGTATTTTAACATATATTTATGTACAATGATGATATAGGTGTTTGCAGAGATTAGTCAAAATTCATACCTTGTCTTTTCGACCCGGTATTTGATTGATGTTTGTACATGAAGGCCCTTTGTTTAATACCAACACGTCGCACGTACTTGGTGGTAAATTGAAGTGAGCCGCACAGGCCTTCTTAAGGTTATTCAAACTAAGCTCACTGAATTCAAAGAAACGAATCCTCTGGGTTGCACTGGCTGGTAGGTCTGCTTGTTGTCAGGCTCTGCGGCCAGCCTTTGATCGACCAGTTCGTGAGGTGCAGCGCCAGTTTTACCCCGCTGCGCCGCTGCGTCAATTCGCGTTCTTTTCAGGCACATCTTTCCTTCAAGGTCAACCCAAACGTCTTCCCGTCTCTTGGGAGGCATATTTTCAAGAGAAAAAGATCAATCGAAAGTAGACTAGCGTTTGTTTGCCGGTAATATTGGCTGCGATCAAAAAAGCGCGGGAAATGCTCTCAGCCTCGTTTCAAGGTTCAGGTCCAAGCCCCCTCTCGGAGCAGTTTTCGTAAATCCGCTGTCGGCAAGTAGCTCGGGCTATGAGAAAACTGGGCTGTTGTCGGTTTAGCAGGATAAAATTTAGCGGGATAAAAGTTGTTTGATGGCAGCCTCTTTTCTTCCGAAAAACAGGAAAGGTTAGTCTATTGTAACCTATAGAACTGTGAGGTTTGCAGCCGGCATGCACTTTTTAGTGCGTCACAATTCACAGGGCAAGCGGTGTTATGAGAACAGTGGGCCACGTCGTTGAAGTTCGAAAATCGTTTTGCTTTTTACTTTGTTTGTTATGAGAACACCGGGCCACATCATTATAGTCGAACATCGTTTCTCTTTTTACTTTGATTTTGTTATGAGAACACCGGGCCAGATCATTATAGCTAGATACTAACATGTGAGAATCATTTTGTTTTTGCTTTGTTTTTGTTATGAGAACACTGGGCCATATCGTGAACATGTGACAATCGTTTGGCTTTTCACTTTGACATGTTCAGAATTTTTGACGTCGAATTTTCCTACTTAGATTTCACATGCCGTTTTTTTTGTCATTTAGTTTTTGATTCAGTTATGATGTTTTCTCTTTTTTTTTAATTGATGGTTATTATTTTTTATTTTTTCTACTTGCTTTCCTTTTTGTTTTTATTGAAATTACATTCACTTTGATTGATATTTCAACAGCATTTTTAATAAAATCACTTGATTTTTTTCTCATTTGGGCAGTTTCATTGCATAATACTGCTATGAGAATGCTGGGCCACCATACATTACACTTAACTGAATGCACAGCTGTTTATCTTCTTTATCACGTTATCGTAACTGAACTAGAAATTCAACCTCCCACACTATCTCAGGGAAAACATATATTTGAAAATGACGAAATAGAGGGTATGGAATGGACTGTTGGAAGGGCACTGCGATCACACAAAAACTTGGGAAAAAACGAAAGTAAATAAAAATGCACTTCTTCGCAGCTGTTACCATATGAAGTTGAAAAGAGGTAAATGTCACAAGAAGTAAGGTGATCGAGTTTGTCTCTTCACACGCGTGTCCACGTCCAAAATCGTGGAGCGAAATACGAAATCAGATCAAGTACTTAGACTTTGCTGCACGACAATATGGCTTATATATTATAAACAAATCTCTTAAGGGTAAGCTCTTTTTGGAAAGAAACTCGAAGGCTTGAATAACACTTTGAGGCCTTTTGTGCCATTCAGACATACAAAGGCTAAGTGAGTGAGTTGTGTATAACAACGTACACTTACAACTGAATTCACAGTTGTTTATCAACTAAACTAGAAGTTCCCCCTACGAAAAAAAATATTTGAAAATGGCGAAATAATGGTTATCCTCCTCCTTTAAAACTGTAAATTTATCGTGACTGAATTGACTGTTCGAAACATAGTGAGTTACTACAAAAATCTTGGGGAAAAAGAAAATAAATAAACATCGCACTATTTCATAGCTGTCACCACATTTACTAGTAAACGCCATAACTGTCTCAGAGCAATCACTCCTGTAAGCGATCATCCCTTTCAAACGACCAAGGTTATGCATGAAATCCACCGTTTGGATTTAAGAGCGACTTTCAGTAAACATCGAGCATTCGGCGGCAGAAGTTGAAAAATCGATTTCTTTCATATTTTGCACATAAATGGGTACTGGTAAAACTAGAAACCTAATGTGGATTGTTTTCCCCAGAAGCGCTTTATTTTCGAAAAAAACGAGGAAATCGATTCTCGGGTTCGGAAGGTTAAAATCACAGTAAATTAATCTTGAAAATCAGTACTATAAACTTGCGTCGCGCTGGTAAACTAAGGCGCGGAGAAAAAGATAGACACCTCTTATTAACAGAACAAGTCTTTTTCATCAACTAGACAGTTACAAAACAGCAGTAGCGAAATTTATTGAGCACAAACAATTCCAGACTAAAAGGCAGGTTCTGACGTTCACGTAGAAACTGATTTGGAACCCGGCTAACTTCGGTGAAATAATTTATCATGTGCCATAACCCCAAATGGTGTCAATCCGCGTTCAATAGACAGTAGAAACATTGAACTAAAGTATACGTTGAAACTGGCTTGGGTTATCCATGCAGCTGTCTTTGGGAAATATTTCGATCGCAGCCAATATTAACAGATGGGGCTCAATGAAGTTCAACTTAGCCGCATCCCGAAATACACCAAAATTCCCGTGTTAAGCTACACAATCTCTCTTTTCTTCGTTGTTGCTTGATGATTGATGATGGCTTCAAACTAAAATGTTCGGTCGATCTCAAAAAAGGTAGAGGCAAAAGAAAAAATTGAACGATACTGATGTTATCGTTGTGAGCTGTCTGAGCAAACCACGACAAAACGTGACATCTATTATGGTACACCTGTGACATATATCCAAATTTGGTTAAACAATTTAGTCACGGTATTCGGTAACGCAATGCAAACAAATGTACAAAGAAAATTTGCACACTAATTAACAGAAGTTTGGAAACGTGAAAATCGCCCATTTCGGGCTTTTTCTTCGTCGTTTTGGAACACAAAAGAATGTTAACGCTGGAAATGAACAAGAATGAGGTAGAGCTAGCCCGTTTGGTTAAAGAAGCAAAATTTCCCGTGTTTTGTGGACGGCAAAATTCAACTTCACTAAGCCCCATTTGTTAAAATTTTGCTGCATTCGAAGTGGTCCCAGACAAAAAAGCATGGATAACCCAAGC
Organism: Siderastrea siderea; assembly: GCA_964030785.1. Taxonomy (NCBI): domain Eukaryota; kingdom Metazoa; phylum Cnidaria; class Anthozoa; order Scleractinia; family Rhizangiidae; genus Siderastrea; species Siderastrea siderea. Next base: position 36,543,639 of record OZ034968.1, read on the forward strand.
CAGTTTCAAGGTACGATTTATTTCAATGTTTGTGCTGTCTATTGAATGAGGATTCAGACCATTTAGAACTATGGCACATGTTAAATTATTTCACAGGAGTTAGGTTCCAAATCAGTTTCTAAGTGATCATCAAAACCTGCCTTTAGTTTGGAATTGTTTGTGTTCAGTAGATTTCGCTACTGCTGTTTCACAACTGTCTAGTTAATGAAAAAGACTTGTTCTGTCGATAGGAAGTGCCTATCATTTTCTCTGCGCTTTAGTTTACCAGCGCGATGCAAGTTTATAGTACTCATTTTCAAGATTAATTTCCTGTGATTTTGACCTCTAGAACCCGAGAAGCGATTTCCTCGTTTTTTCCGAAAATAAAGCGCTTCTGGCGTAAACGAACCACATCAGGTTTCTAGCTTTACCAATACCTAATTATATACAAAATAAGAAAGAAATCGATTTTTCAACTACTGCCGCGATATTGAGATTTTGCTTGATTTTTACTGAAAGTCGCTATTAAGTTGTCAGACAAACAGCGTATCGAAAATTTCTTGAAACGACCATCCATCTGTAATCGTTTATGCAGGAGAGATTTAAAATACATAAATGCACACTTTTTGAATTTGTGGGCCTCACTAAAGCATTCAAAACACTAATTCTTCTTTTGAAAATTTAAAAATTTCTAAACGATAACTCCAAGAACCTAAATATAAAAATCACTTGTAAAGAACTTACCACCTTGGTATGATTGGTTATATGAGAAATGTGGAGCCTGTTTACCTCTGCCACAAACTGAACTCACAACCTGGGAGTATTTAAATTCAAGGAATAACGAGGCTAGGATTTAATTGGTTTAGACGGTTAATGTTGATGACGCAGAAATTAATAGCTCATCCGGATGAATCTCCGGCTCTTTATTACACCTGACTGCCAGGGTGCCTTTCTGTATTTATAAATAAGCTTTACTTTAAGTTTACTTGAATTACGAGAAAAGGAAGATTGGTAGCTTTTCAGCTCAACACGATGAAAGATTGAGTTTTTTTTATAAAAACAAAACAAAAATTGATAATGTTACAATTGAAGGTAGGAGAAAACGAGATAACCGAGAAAGGTTTCTGCCATCACAGCGAGCGCACTCCACCTCAATTAAATGGAACATAATTATACAATGTTTTTTTAATTAGAAAGTATATTTTTAAAAGACTATTTTGAAAAGACTGAATTTAATAATTAATCAACTTTTCCTTTTTTTCTTAAAACCAGGATGCAAAACTGATTGAAGATGAAAAGGCACTTTTGATAATTTCCTGTGGAACAATTCACAATGATGCATGTAGTCATCATATCTGATGCAAAACTAAATTGATATAGTAAATAGACCCTAATAGTACAGAAGCGTCAATATATGTATGCATTTTCTTTATGGCTAAGTATAAGTTTATGGTAGGGTTAAGGGGCCTGCCTTTTTATTACTGAATAGAAGCCCTGTGTCTTTCATGAAATTTGTCACTCATCAGTAGTAACTGAGTACTTTATTTCAGTCAGTTTATTCTGCGCCTGAGCTTTTCAGTATTTTAATGTGGATATGAAGTTAGAATTATAACATATTTAACATATATAGTGAAAATAAAACAATCTAGCATTCGCAAGTTCCTGTCTGTAGTGGGAGCTTAATTAGCGACTTCCTGTACGACCATTTCAAGCTTCCTGGTTACAGATTTGTTTGTTCGCTTCCCCGGTTTAGAAAGGCTCTTCTAGTACATATGAAATTAGAATCACAACATCTTTAGCATATACAGTGCTAATATAGCAACCAAACATTCATTCGTTCATGTATGTAGTGGAAGCCTGATGACTCCCTGTATTACCATTTCGATTTCCTGTACGACCCGTTTTTCAAGCTTCCTGGTTACAGATTTGTTTGTTCGCTTCCCCGTCTTAGAAAGGCTCTCTAGTACATATGAAATTAGACTGATCACAACATCTTCAACGTATACAGTGCTAATAAAGCAACCAAACGTCCATCCGTTCCTGTATGTAGTGGAAGCCTGACGGCTTCCTGTATTACCATTTCGACTTCCTGTACGACCAGTTTTTGCAGCTTCCTGGTTACAGATTTGTTTGTTCACTTCCCCGGCTTAGAAAGGCTCGTCAGGCCCTTATATATATATATATATATATATATATATATATATATATATATATATATATATATATATATATATATATATATATATATATATATATATATATTTAACAATTATTCTACGAGGGCGCGCTGGATATCGAATGATAGATAACCAACGAGGCGCGTAGCGCCGAGTTGGTTATAATCATTTGATATCCAGCAAGCCCGAGTAGAATAATTGTTTTATTAAAAACTTAACCACTATTTAAAAAAAAATCAAGAAAGAACGGGAAAAATGAGAAAAGAAATTTAAACGGAACAAGAATCGCTCACATGACTGAACGAAAAAGGCGCCAAAACCTTGCGAAGTGTTGCAGCGTTTCATTGCAAAGCTGAATGAATCAATGAAAACTGCTCGAAAGTGAACAAAGTAGCACAAGTTTTGGAAAGAAATCTTCTAATTATTGGCTCTGAAATATGGTATATGTTTGATTTTTCCTGAAACATTGTTGTTATCATCGCTCAAAAGGGATTGAAGCTGTACAATTTCACCATATTAGCTGCATGCTGGAGTTGAAACTGAACAAGTTTGTAATCTGTTCGCACAACGGAGCCATCATGTGCGTGTTTCATCGAACTGAAGACAGAACAAATTTGAACTTGAAGAGGTAATTTCCATGCAGCTCAGAAGCAAGATTACTGTAGTGAGGGACATTAGAAGTCACCATCATAGTTTGTTAAATGCAAAGTGCAAAACTGATGCAGTTGTTCTCAGTTTAGAGGTTGCGGACGGAATGGTAAGCTTAAAAACAACATTCAAACAACTGGAAAAGCGATTCAACTCCCTTTACATGGCATCCGATTTCTATCTGAGCATTTGGACCTGTTGGAACACAGAGCTACAACGAGTGCAGGTAAACCAGTGTCAATTTTGCGTGTTAAAGGCGAAAAAAATCTCGCCTTTCCTTCCTTCTTGGTAGTTTGCCGCTGTATTTTTTTAGTACTTGTTTAGACTGCTTCATGATTTTCGCACCGACTCGCCAGGAATGTGTGATAGTTTTTATTAAATGCTCCTGCCCCATTTCACAGTGTTTTATTTTATGTCTTGTCTTGATATTTTGAAGTGGAAAGCTTTCCTGATAAAAACTACCGTGTTCAATTTCAATGATCGACGTGACGATCGATGAAAGAAATTAATTGTAACCACGACGCTTAATGCTTAAATTTCTATTTCTGTACAGTTTCTTCAAACAATTTTGACTTGTGTTAGACGACGCTGTTGTTGATGCTTGTTGGTGACGATGTTGGAATTTCTGCTTAATTTAAATTCGCTGCCAAGGGATTTTTCTCGTCCATTTTGCTCGTCGGGTTGCTCGCGAGGAAAAAACTTTCAGCTCACTTTGTTGTTGAGTGTTCATTGACCATATTTGTCGCAGCAGGTATATGAGCTGATAGCCTAGCTCCGTTCAGCCAATCAAAATGCTAGAAATCCAATATACCTAGTCCAGTTTTTAATAAATATATATATATGTGCAATTCCGCTTTATCCTTTATCCCGGTTTTCTCCTAGGCAACGCCATAAATATAAACCGCCAGAAATACTCGTAACAATAAAAATACGCGTGACTTGAAAGCAATTTTCCGAAAAAGCCGTGATTCTTTAAGTGATCTTTATATTTTCCATAAAGAAAGTAGAACTATCATTTCCTCCTGTGATAATGATAAAACCAGGAATACCTGTCACTTGGATAAAGCAATTTTCCGAAAAACCCGTGATAAATAAATATATTTATAAAAGTATGGCTGTTATTTTCGCTATGATACCATATCCAATATTAATTCACTATTATATTTATCAAAAAACATACATGAATTTATGCAGAAGCAAACGAAATGTACCTTTTTTGTAAAAGCGCAATGTGTGAATCGTGAAATGCTCTCAGTGGTAGTAACTGCGTTCTACTTGAAATTGAATTCAAATGACAGTCAGTGTTAAACTAATTAAAGCAAGTTTATCTTGTTAGGCGTTTCAGTTTGCTTTCCACGCCAAACTAATTTAAACCGTTTATTCAGTTGTATAACCGTCGATGTATTCGAGCTAAGAATCGACATGTTCGTCACTATCTATGCAATAGATTCTGAGAACTGACTGTGCCAACCGATGTAAAAAGTATCCACCAAACTGGATGGTTGAACCTTCCATCGAAAATGTTATCACAGATAAACTTAAGTTAAAGTGATGACAGTGCCTTGGGGAAAACATTTTTATTTCCAAACTTAATTTTAATAATTAGGGTTAGAACTTAGGAGCCTTTTGAACAGCTTAAGGTCTCCCATTGGCTCTCTTTTTAAAGGTGTTTAGAGGACAAACATAACTAAAAAAAGTCAACATTGCCAACCCTCCCTCCCCCCAACCTTTCCCCCGACCCTGAAAAAGGATCTCTATTTTTCCCGCAAATATAGTCAAAAAGACTGGACAAGGCTACCATATATATGTAGACAACATTTTAGCTGACATTTAAACACACTACGATTGTGATCTATAATTGTGATCTACTGGTTTCGTATGCGGCGAACAATTGCAATTCGCTGTCCTGTGTTCATACGTTTATCAATTAAGAGGAACGAAGAGGAATCCTCATTCAATCTTTTTAGCTAAAACTTATGAAAATCCGTATTATACTGTGTAACAGTTTGTTTTTAAGAGCACGACATGGGTCTGTTTATAAACATCCCTTTTTCATGTTATATTCGACATTTATCATTTAACTGGAAGAATTCGAAATGGCTTTCCACTGCCACAGCTTGCTTAATTTGTTATGTAAATGACGAATGCTCCAGCTGTTTCAGTCCAATAAACAAGCGCATTTTTCACATTCACATTTTATTCCTTGAAATCAAGGATGTTTCTTCAATTAGGAACTATATTTAAGGGTTAAATGGTTTTGGAGGCTGAACTTACCTGTGTACATGCAATTGGCTATAGATACGGATAGTTAGGCTGCGTTTGGTTTTATGACTTGCAGTTTTATTGAAGTGCAATAAAGCAGATTTTCAAATCTAATGGTTGACGTTCAAAACACCCTCTGTTGACGTATGTCAGGTAAGCTGTTTGGTTTTAGCTCTTCCAAATGTGACAGTTATTATTTCAATTATTTTCGACCCGGAGGATCTCCGGGGTTGGGGTTGCTCCATTTTTTTATGATTAACTCGTTAGGTCACAGAATAAAATGACTATTTGGAATAACTGTGTGGTCACAATATTATTGTTTTTTTTTAAATAGATGATTTTCCATATTCTCTAAGAAAATAATGCAAGCTGAAATAATTTATATATAAAAAAAATGCTAGTGGATGCACGACTGCGGTACCCGAGTGCTTTCAGCAGTTTTTCTAAACGTCAAAAGAAAAGTGCATTATTTCCTCAGGGAACCTATGAAAAACAATTTTGGCTTAGAATGATTATAGCTTTTGAAACTCACTAATAATTCATAAAGAGAAAACAAAGGAAATCACTACTAGTCCAGGAAGGTCACGCCAGGAGGTCAAAATGCTTGCAACAGAATTTTTCTTTTCAAGGAAATAACTTTTGAGGCACGTAAGTCAACAAAAATCAACCCAGGCAAAATACCAAAAAAAAAAATCAATAGGTTGATGAGTGCCATGTTTTATGCTAATTAACCCCTTAAAAAGTCTTAGCAGCGAAACTTTGTATTTTTGGTTACAATTAACTCTAAAATTGGTGAAATTGACCCTTTGCCCTCGGACGTACAAGCAAAGTCACACCCCCACCGGGGTACAGAGGGGGGAGAGGGGTTGATGGAACCTTGCCTTGGGTTTTTGTTATGTTGCAATATTTCGAAAAGAATTCACCTTTAGTAGAAAGCCTGTGATATGCTCTACAAGATGAGGTACACATTATTGGATGCCGCGCTGATGGGCGCTTGTGACGTCATCCAAGATGGCTGCCATTTTGGGCGTCATCTTGGATCTTACCGATAATTAGAAATGGGCAAAAACGTTAAAAATTGGACATTTGTGATGCTGGGCATGAAGAATAGACATAGTGTAACATTTTGCTGCTTTCTGTTGACATTTTTTGCACTTTTCACTTAAAAAGGGTAAAAAACACGCATTTTTCTTCAAAAATGGCTTGACCACCTGCTGCTTATGACGTCATATCTCGTAACCATAGCAATTGATTCTCACCAAGCCTGTGTCAAAATGTGTCCAAGGGATATGCGCACAGCTACTGAAAACGGCGAATCTAGATAATAATTTGTCTCGGAAAAATTCAAGAAAAACCTTATGGGGGGGGGGGGCACCCCCCCATCTTGTAAGCCCGAGAGTTAACTGCGCAATATACCTGGATGCCCTTTTTCCCCCAACGTTTAAGCCTTTCTTTCAATCCAAAAATGCTATCAAAGGATCATAGTGCGAGCTCACATAAATCTGAGAGAATTTTTTCGCGATTTTTAAAGCTAATTTTTTTCAAGTTCATTTATTTGCGGGTACTGACTATTTATGAGCGACCGTCCCTAAATATCGCCTGGAGGTGTGTAAAATGAAAAAATCGAAAATTCCCAAACTTTGTCAGAATATTGGTCTAGGTAAACTATTTCTGGAAAAATAACTTTTAGTTGGATTAGATTTTTGTTTTACGCGAACGGTTACAAAGAGGGTTTGGCGGCTCTCACATCGGGTTTCACAGGGTCTACACCACGCATCACTTGAACGTCGCCTAAGAAGGAACAAAAAAGTAAATCTAAACAATGAATATCTTGCTGAAAAGAACACATAATTCTTAACAGTTTGAGCAGTCATTTGTTCAATTCAACACCGAACTAAATATTTGGGCGATTTTTGAATTTTTTCCTTATTTCACCGTTTTTGGCAACACAAAAATATGGCAAAATTGAGAGGCCAAAAAAGCACATTGGTGCATGGAGTGGAGTTATATCAAGCCAACCCAGCGAAACAGCAAAGTTTCTTCTTAAAATAAATGCAATAAAATTTTTGGGCTACTCAGTCTACGAAATGTTTTCGAGCGCCAAACACAGGTGACACAAAGTTCAAAACACGCCATTTCTTGTCACGGCATTCAGCAGCGTTGAATCCAAAATGCGGTTTTCAAAAGAGAACATGCCAACCTTTCTTCAATTATCTTTGCTTTTACGAGAGGCAATACAGCTTAGAGTAGTTTTGTCTTAATTGCCGCTGACGTGGTCTTGAATCGTAACTTTTCGCGGTTAATTTCCAACACACAAAATTCAAATTCTGAGCCGAACCGGTCACTCTCGCGGCGGTCGAGAACAATTTACGCTACTTTGTGTTATTTCTACATAAATCTAATCAAGTTAAACCTAGATTGTTTTATCTCGATGGCAAAGAAGAAAATTAGTGTGCTTGTATAACATAAATTGCCTGAGACAAATAGTTTCATAAACTTTATGCCTTCCGCCTTCGAGGAATTTGAACTGAGTTTACTCGTACCACGAGTCAAGTTCGAGCCCGAGTCATGTTCGAGTCACGAGTCAAGTTCGAGTCAGGTTAAAAAAACACGTTTTTTTAAAAATTTGATTTTAAGTTCTTTTGATTGCGATTATTGCTTTCACAATGTTGCGCCAACTGCTGCTCACAACATCAACAGTCCAAGATACGTACCTTACGTACTTATAACGGTCAGTAATATGTAGATTTAGCCAAGCCTAAAAGCGGAGCCCCCCTTTTTGTTTTGTTTGTTTGTTTGTTTTTGGTTTTTGTTTTTTTTGCTAGCAGTTATTAATTTGTGAAAATACTCTCATTCAAGTCGTTAAATAAAAAAAAAAAAGAAAAGATACGAACCTGGGACATAGGAGTCTGAAGCCGGATATCAGTCCACTAGGCCATAAGCGTCTATTGTCATTTTATAAGTTAATTTTAATAGTTATTTCTTTCTTCGTGACAAGCTGCCCAGCATGAAAATGCTGGTGTTTTTCCTGGCAAAATGTGTTCGGAACGCCGTAAAAACCATGGTTATAGACAGAAAAAACCAAACAACACTAGCTCTGCTATATTTGGCTTCGAAACCGCTGCGAAAAGCTGCGAACTCAAGCGGTGTGCCGACCGAGTTCGAACAGAACCGACGAGGCAAATTTGAACTTTTCGCCTGAACTTTATCGCCTAATTTTTTTCGCCTAAATTGAACTTTTCCCCTACCACCAAAAAGACAACTGAGTATTCTTTTGAACTTTTTTTTCCATTAACAAATTTGTTTATGACTTTTTGTTGTCTTTGCTTGTTTTGCTACAACGCGGGTCAACATGCGATTTCGCGCCAAAAGCACACGGGATTCAGCACAGGGTTATATCCAGTGTATGAAGTGTATTGGTAAGCCTGTGGTGCGGACGGACGGACGTACGGACGGACGGTCACGTGACTATTACGTCACTACCAAAATTTCTTGGCTTGATAGGTTACCAAATTTCCGCTGACGCGCTAGGGCTAGCGCGCTGTCCCATAAATCTCAAAAAAATGTTTCTTTTTCAATTTTCTCCAGCGCTTTTGAGTAGGGTGTCTTTTATTTACAGTATTTCGTTCAATAATTTAAAATATGGCTTCGAAAATTCTGAAAATTACTTCCAAATCAGACAGCAACAAGGAACTTTGAATTTAAAGGAGGGAGATTAGGTTTAAACACAGTTTTTGTACAGAGAGGTTGAGAGTGGGATTGTCATACGGTTTAGGTAAGATAAATTACACATTTAAGTGGCATTCTCGCTAAAAGCGGTCCACTCGATTTCGCGACCAAAAATTGTTTTCCTTCATTTTTTGTTTGTGAGAAGGATTTGGTACACATGTATTAAAACCACTTTATTTATTTTCCAAGTCTTTATTTTTGCTTTGCTACAAGCCAAAAACCAATTTTGCCCGCAACGGGGTTTCCGGCGGTGATCGAAAGGCTGAAATTTATGGATTTTGAGAGGCGCGCTACGGCCAATTAGATGCAGTTTGCGAAATCTTCCTTCGACCTAGTATCTAAGGTAGATCGACTTAGTTCACAGACAAAATGTGGAAAAAGTTGATAAATTTTTGAGCACGCCAGGTAAAGTTAAAGACAACCTACTCTGAAGCCTATAATGAGATCCCAAAAATGGGCCAAATACAAGAAACAATTTCGCATTGTTTGCGGCCTAAATTGGATTAAAACACAACATCACAGCAAAGTTCTTACCTTATTTAATCAATTTATAAGCTCAAACGTGCGGGTATCTCCCTGGATCACAAGCGAAAACAGGTTAGAACTCCGCCATTGACAGCGTGTTAACATAAATATCGCTCATGTCAAAGGTCACCGACATATTCCTAGAACTTGGCAAAAATACATTTTTCGGGGAGGCTGATCCGTTGCTGCCCATAAAAATAAATGTCTATAGCTTCCTTTAATGCTCGTACATCCAATATTAATCCAGAACAGGATGAAAGTTGCGTTAAGTTGATAAATATTCATGGCGGGTAACGCTCGACAATGTAAACAACGTCGGGCATCGGAGTTGATTCGGGGAATACAAGGAATACAAGGCTCCTCAAGGCTCCTCAAGGAATACAAAACATTTTCAAGATCCCTAGAAAAAGAAGAGACGTTATGTAGTTGAACTCTAACAGTGAATTTAGACTGTTCAACACCTCCTGCAACTTGGACGTGATCGAGGCAGAAAAATATAATTTGAAAAGATGCAACGAAACTCGTGTTAGTAGTCCAAACTCACCTGCCGCCAGAAGGTGAAATGAAATTATTTTCGACTAAGTCTCCTGAGTTTCCGTTATAGCCTTGGTTCTAGTCGTTCGGTAATGGACTGTAGAAATCTTCTTTTGAGTAGAAATTGTAAAGTTCGCAGTAGTTAGAATTACTGATCTCAGAAGACTTGGGTCGATCCTAACAAGATTCTTGGAGTTTGCTTACGTCACAATTTGTCACACAATCTTATCAACGTCGTGCGACTACCTTAGAATCCCTTGCGCTTTAGGCGTTGGGCACTTTATGATAATTTATGGAAAGTGGTTAACAGTTTTCATCTGGCAAGAGTGAAAAAAAAAAAACAGTGCGAGCGTGAAGGGACGCACTGGCGTTCACCCAAAATATATAGAGGATATTACACGGCGGCGCGAGGATAAGAATTTTATTATCGAGTGGTAAAATGTTGTCTTGTACCACGAGAAATTAAAGTGAAATTCATATATCCAAGCCACCGCGTAATTTCTTTTTTATTACATAGACAAGAGTATTTTTGCACAAACAACAATGTAAGAGTGGAAAATGACGTCATCGATACCCTCACCAGTGAGGATATGGAAAATACGCCACGCGAGTCCCGGATGTAGTTTTGTGTGAACTATTTTCCGCTAAAACTTTCCTGTCTGTGTCATAAAGATACGGTGGCCCACAACTGTCACGGCAAAATCTTTTTCGTCACGGCAAAATCATTTTGGCCACGGCAAAATCATTTTCGTCACGGCAAAATCATTTTAACCACGGCAAAATCATTTTAACCACGGCAAAATCATTTTCGTCACGGCAAAATCATTGTCAACCGCGGTAAAATCATTTTCAACCAAGGTAAATATATTTTGTACGCACGTGACCTCTGTTCCAGTTATAAAATGGTGTTGGAAGGCCTGTGCGACTCCCACTTCACGTCTTTGTACGCCGCGCCTTATCTCGGTCTTTTGACCAATTTTGCTTCTTGTGCTTTTGTAGTGGGTTTAGTTGGAGGATTTCCAAATGGTCAATTGAGCCGTTACAACTTAGGCGTCGTATTTTTAAGACTTTGTTCTCGAGGTCATATCTGATCAATTTTCTGATAACCGGTGGATTCTTGTGGCTCGCACTGTTTGCTATTCTCAGTTTAATTTGACCTCTGATCGTTTGTTAAACGACTTAATGTGGTTTCTGGTTTTAAAAAATGTTGACGGGCCTACACGACTCCCGCGTTCATAGAAGAAATTCTTAAGCCATCATAGCTTAGCTCTAACTAGTGGGTCTTGAAGGGATTTCCCTTTTCAATATCAGATGATCGGAGGCTCCTTAAAAATTTTTTTCACCTGTGGTTGGTTTTGTAAAAGGTGCCATTTTCCCATCAGAATTTTCTTTAGGCTAGGCAATGCGGAGCGTTACCTAGCGTTATGAGCATTATGAGCAGAGAAGACAAAATCAACTAGGGTCAAGTTCTACTAGATGATATAAATAACTACCGACCCCTAGAAGAACCTATGGTTGAAACCACAGCCAAGAAAGTAAATCAGTTCAGTGATAAAATCGCTCCTCCAAGGAAACCACATTGACGAAATGAAGGGTAAATGGCCTTCGCTTACGCCAAATCCAGTTTTTTACACACTATCAAAGATTCACAAACCGACGCCTGTCGGGAGAACTATAATATCGGGGTGTGATGGCCCTACAGAGCGGTTATCGTCATTTGTTGACCGACTCATTCAGCCTATAGCACAAAAACAGATTCGTATCTAAAAGATTAGACAGACTTCATTAACTTCGTTGAGAAGACGAAATTGCCTCAGAACGTGATTCTTGCCTCCATGGACGTAACTAGCCTCTATTCTAACATACCTCAAGAGGAAGGAATTACCACCGTATGCCAAGCATACGAAGCATTCTACATCGAACCCCTCTCCCCCCCCCCCCCCATACCTACGAGGTATTTAAGAGAAATGCTCAGTCTAATCTTACAAGAAAACTCGTTCCGCTTTAACGGGAGCAATTATCTACAAACCCATGGAACTGCCATGGAACGAAAATGGCCGTAGCTATTGCTAATATTTTCATGGCCAAAATAGAGAGACAAATACTTAGACAGAGCAGTAAAAAACGAGGGTCCACAATAGGGTTCTCAGATCCCGTCATCCCGCCTTTTTTTCCTGTTAATCCCGCCATCCCGCCCTTCTTTACGTCAAAATCCCGAGCCACTAATGACCGTAACGAGTGTTTTCGTTACTGTTTTAGACCCGTTTTACCTTTTTTGTCCAGGTACAAATGAAAGGTAAAAATTGTCAAAGATTGTTTGCTATGATATTCTGCCTATTCTCGGTCCTGCTTTTTTCTGGAAGACAACCTACTGAGTATGCAAATGAAGCCGGTAGTTGTTCAAGTTGTGGGGTGGTAAGGGCGACTTGGTTTTGATCTGAAGGTCGGCGTTTCCTTAGACACAAAAGTTTTCTCCACATTGTTTCTCTTCAGGCCCAGCTGTATATAAACGGATTGTGTCCTTAGACAGGGCTAGGGGCCCAAAGGTCATGCAAAATCGGTCCAGTTATGGGGTCTGCAAAAATAAAATGTAACAAAACATTTGTAAAAGTGGACTCACTTAACTCACAGTTTATTTCAAAGCTTTCTGCGTCTCTATATTACTTGCTTCCAGTAAATTTCTGCTCGGGAATGTTTTTTTTTTTTTTGAACGAAGGCATTCCTGCTCGCACTCTGCATAATATATAGCAACAAAATTTACGATGCCGAATACCTCGTTTTTGGCGACCGCCGTAAGGTTACATTACCGTGCGCCGGTGTTGCCATACTGGCTAACCAAAGCTGATCATACCTGCTCCAACAAACGCTCAATGGAAAGGGTCGGAAAAGTTAAGAACGCAGACAAGACTAAGAAATGCAAAACGACATGTGCCTGATATCTCTTTCCGAAATTAACACAAAAGGACTCATAATAGCTTGTCATTAAGGCTACTCTTCCTTGATCAATGCATCACTTGAAAGCTGACATACTTCATCCACAAACGATCCATTTGTATCAGCCTGCGCTGGTCAAATCCTGCAGTCTCGTAAAAATTAAAATACCGTATCCCGCTACTTTCCCCTTGCGATTCTCGCGTCCCGACTCCTCAAAAACACAAAATCCCACTCCCGCTCTCAAATGAAATTCCCGCTTCCCGCTCCTGTTTCAGCTCCCATCCCGAATATCGCCACAAAAATTAGCCAAATCCCGCATCCCGCCAAACCTATTGTGGACCCTCAAAAACCGCTAGTCTGGAAAAGATACATTGACGACGTGTTCTCCTTGTGGGACACAGCACAGAAAAAATTGAAGAATTCCTAGGAAAGGCAAATTGCTTTCACCCAACAATCGAATTTACGGCTGAAATATCAGAAACAGAGATTACATTCTTGGACACGAAAGTGTACAAGGGTGAGACATTTCACAAGAAATCTATCCTTGACGTGCAAACACATACAAAGGAAACATTTGAGGAAAACACCAAAAACTTTAAATCACGCCTAAGTGTAGAGGATATCCAACAGGTGTAATAAAACAAAACACCTCTTAGAAGTAAAATTCTCCGTGAGAAAAACTAAACTAGAACAGAAGAACAAGGCTGCACGTAAGAAAATACTACCCTTTGTCACACAATACCACCCAGCATTACCTAGCCTAAAGAAAATTCTGATGGGAAAATGGCAGCTCAGTACAGAACCAACCACAGGTGAAAAAAGTCTTTAAGGAGCCTCCCATGATCTCATATCGAAAAGGGAAATCCCTTTAAGACCTACTAGTTAGAGCTAAGCTATGAGGGCTTTAGAATTTCTTCTACGAACGCGGGAGTCGTGCAGGCCCGTCAACATTTTTTAACTCGCATTCAGAGGCACTCCACAGTTTGCGTAAAACATCTTCTACGAGTCACGAAACTGCGAGTCAGTTGTCCGCCATGGTTGATTAACTCCCATACCTTGCGAACAGAGGTCCGGCATGAGTACAAAATATATTTACCTTAGTTGAAAATGATTTTGCCGCGGTTGAAAATGATTTTGCAGTGACGAAAATGATTTTGCCGTGGTTAAAATGATTTTGCCGTGGTTAAAATGATTTTGCCGTGACGAAAATGATTTTGCCGTGGTTAAAACGATTTTGCCGTGACGAAAACGATTTTGCCGTGGCCAAAATGATTTTGCCGTGGCCAAAATGATTTTGCCGCGGTTGAAAATGATTTTGCCGTGACGAAAATGATTTTACCGTGGCCAAAATGATTTTGCCGTGACGAAAAAGATTTTGCCGTGACAGTTGTGGGCCACCGTATAAAGAGGAATACGTCACAACGCATGGCACAAGGTCAAATATGAATTAAAACCGTTTCAAATATAGTAGGAAACGTGAGTTGTTCTTAAAAGCAATTGAGAGAGAAAACGTTTCTATACTTACGAGTAGTTACGTGAAATAAATCCATCATTAAATAAATATTATTCATATTATTAAATATTATTATTATTATTGTTATTTTATAGTAATAAATAAATCATTTTGAAGATTGTAGGTGGCTGCGAAACAAAACCAGCCGTAGAAAAAAAATCAACGACTACGAGCCAACAATTGCATAAGTATGGCTTAGAATTTATTCAATCCCGGAAATGACAATAAATGAAAAGCGAGGCGCTTTTTTGACAAGTTTGACCAGAGTGCGTTTTCTAGTAAACGCAATGAAATTTTTTCTAACCTGAAAAGTACTGCAGATAGAATATAATGTGCCAAACATTGTAGATATCTATAAGCGCATGCGAGTTAAATTTATGGAACGGGATAATTCTACACTGACAATGGAGACCCTTAACAAAGGCCTTTCCCGACATCTACATCACACAGTTTTTAGCAAGGTTTCGTTAGTGCAGCAGGCTGTCGGCATAGCATGCTTTCTATGGTCGTGAAGAAAGCGTACTTCAACACGAAGGATCTGATGCTGATCAGTTCAGATTTCTATACGTCCTGTAGTTCAAGGCCTCAGTGTCAGAAATTACTTAACTTCCAAACTCATTTACACTGCAGAAAGTTCCCTACTTAAAACAAGAACATTATTCTACCATGTTTCTTGGCTTACTTATTGAAGAGGCCTTCACTTCTCTGGTTTTATAGGGAAGTTCAAAATGCGAACTCAGGGCCTTTATCATGGTGACGTTGAATTTAGGTAACGTGTTGAGCCTGACTTGCTCGCACACGTCATAACCATCAAAAGTTATTGGGGAACTGAGTCCCATCTGGCGGCTTACAACCTCATCTATAGTATTCTGCCTTTCCTTCTCGTCTAGGTAATTCAATCCATCTTCCATGAGGCTTTCATCATTTTTATCAAATTTATGTAATAATACTCATAGTCTTCTGCTTGATGCCAATCTTAAAAAAAAAAACGTTAGTTACACCTGAACCTTGGTAATTCATTCACTTCTCTTAAATCTTCTCCCTCCAACTGTTTCTCTGGCCATTGTCATGTCCGCTGCCACCTGTACTAAATCAGCTTTTCGCAGTCTTTCCCCGCCAATATCAAATCGCGTTGTGGAGTACTCTTTTACCCTCTCAGTCCAAAAAACTCGATCCTCCCCCTCTTTGTTTCTGAAGTACCCACCCCGTGTCGCACAAGTCTTTTGTTACTTCATGAACACTTTTCAATTCTGTTGCCCTTCCCCCCCCCCCCTGGGGGTGGGATGGGCACTTCCTATGGTGGAGTATACGGGGAGGCTCCGCCCGAAAGGGGTGACTCTCTTGAGCCTGCACCATAGTGAAAGGTTGGAAAAATCGTTATCTTAGTATGTTAAGTATGTTAAGGGTCACCAAAGTACGCTGCTAAGTAAAAGAGACAGCAGATAAAGTTAAGTATATAAATGGGTGCCAAATTCTGGCAAAAATAACAACGCGAAACTCACGAAAGTTGAGGGCCTTTAGCCGAACCGACCCAGGGCGACTGAAACCCCAGATACAAACGTCGCGACAGTAGGTTATTCTAGCGTTTTGGCTTATCCTTTAGGTATAAACATGTGTATCAGAAAGGGCTACATTCTTGCTCTAGGTTATGAAAGCGGTGCCATTTGGGTGAAAAAAAACTGGTATATTAAAGGGTAAGGGTTTGAGCCTAGGGGCAGAGCCTCCCTGTACAAAACTTTACTGCTGATAGCTTGGATTCTAGTGCCAGTCACGTCTTTCATACAAACCTTCTGATGTTGCGGTCTTGTCGTGCTGCCCAAAGCGGACAATAGACAATATTTTACCACTCGAAAATAAAATTCCAATCTTCGCGCCGCCACGTAATATCCTCTATATATTTTGGGTGAACGCTAATGCTCGCACTTCTTTTATCACACTTGCCAGATGAAAACTGTTAAACCACTTTCCATAAATTATCATAAAGTGCACAGCGCCCAAGGCGCAAAGGATTTTTTTAATTTCTGTTTTCGCCTGCTACTAAGTTAGTCGCGCGACGTTGATAAGATTGTGTGACAAATTGTGACGTAAGCAAACTCCAAGAATCTTGTCAGTAATTCTAACTACTGCGAACTTCACAATTTCTACTCGAAAGAAGATTCCTACAGTCCATTTCCGAACGACTAGAACCAAGGCTATAACGGAAACTCAGGAGACTTAGTCGAAAATAATTTCATTTCACCATCTGGCGGCAGGTGAGTCTGGACTACTAACACAATTTTCGTTGCAACTTTTCAAATTATATTTTTCTGCCTCGATCGCGTCCAAGTTGCAGGAGGTGTTGAACAGTCTAAATTCATTGTTAGAGTTCAACTACATAACGTCTTTTCATTTTCTAGGGATCTTGAAAATGTTTTGTATTCCTTGAGGAGTAGAAAATTTGAATCAACTACGATACCCGACGTTGTTTACTTTGTTGAGCGTCACCCGCCGTGAATATTTATCAACTTAACGCAACTTTCATCCTGTTCTGGATCAATATTGGATGTACGAGCATTAAAGGAAGCTATAGAAATTCATTTTGGTGGACAGCAACGGGTCAGCATCCCCGAAAAATGTATTTTTGCCAAGTTCTAGGAATATGTCAGTGACCTTTGACACGAGCGATATTTATGTTAACATCCTGTCAATGGCGGAGTTCTAACCTGTTTTCGCTTGTGATCCAGGGAGATACCCGCACGTTTGAGCTTATAAATTGATTAAATAAGGTAAGAACTTTGCTGTGATGTTGTTTTTTAATCAAATTTAAGTCGCAAACAATGCGAAATTGTTTCTTGTATTTGGCCCATTTTTGGGATCTCATTATAGGCTTCAGAGTAGGTTGTCTTTAACTTTACCTGGCGTGCTCAAAAATTTATCAACTTTTTCCACATTTTGTCTGTGAACTAAGTCGATCTACCTTAGATACTAGGTCGAAGGAAGATTTCGCAAACTGCATCTAATTGGCCGTAGCGCGCCTCTCAAAATCCATAAATTTCAGCCTTTCGATCACCGCCGGAAACCCCGTTGCGGGCAAAATTGGTTTTTGGCTTGTAGCAAAGCAAAAATAAAGACTTGGAAAATAAATAAAGTGGTTTTAATACATGTGTACCAAACCCTTTTCACAAACAAAAAATGAAGGAAAACAATTTTTGGTCGCGAAATCGAGTGGACCGCTTTTAGCGAGAATGCCACTTAAGCTTGGGAGTTCTGGAGTTGCACGTTGAAATCAGCTAGACTACTTTTGAAGCCGACAGCGACTTGCTTACCTGATGTCACGCAACAGAGAAACATTTGAGGAAACCCGACCAATGGTCACGAATTAAATTTGTCAACTTCGACTTACCTCGTCCCTTTTCAAGAAGAACAAAAATCTGCTAAACAAAGCCGTAGAATTATTAAATCTGCTGAAGACAGTTTGTCAAAGACCAAATCTTGCTTCCCCGGCCGTTTAAGCGGTTTCTGAGTCGAACACTATTAAAACAAATGGACTGGCGGACTGGTCGGACTGAGTATAAAATGCGGACTGAATTTAAACCAACAAGTGCAAAATTGGCTCTTGGAGTGTGAAATTAATGGAATCAAGAAACTGAATGTTTATGCGCAGACAAATTTTTATTCTCTCTAAAGAGCCGATCCAGATGAGTTCTTTCCCGACTGGTTTCTTATCCATTTTGTACTTTTGATAAACGACGTTCTTAATTTTGAAATTCAGATTAAATAGGAAAACCAAAGACGTGGCTCGAAAGTCATCTCCAAAGTAGAAGTGCTAAATATTAGCGATTTTTATTGCACAGTTAAAATTATGTACGCACTCTGAATTTGCAATGTTTACGTTTGTTAGCGTTCCACTCAGACCTGCTTAAAAAGCTTAAACGGCCGGGAAAGCAAGATTTGGTCTTCGACAACTCAAAAGCGCTCGAGAAAACTGAAAAAGTAGCATTTTCTGATATTTATTGGTCAGTACAGCAACTTTTAAACTCAGTCCGCATTTTATATTCAGTCCGCATTTTATACCCAGTCCGTGTTTTATACCCAGTCCGGTCCGCAGTCTGCAGTCCGCAGTCCGTGTTTTATACTGACCGTACTTATAACGGCATGTAAACTTTTTATCCTCAAAGCTTCCGAAGAGTCTCTTTCGCTGGCGTCTCTTCTCACAGATATGGCCCAAGACAGGCAAAATACTTTTAAAACTCAGTTGAGATAATTTTACCTCGAAACCCCAAAGACAAGGAGAAAATTAAGGTTCGTACCACAATATGTCTTCCGACATTTTGTCCGCGAAGGGAATAGGTTCATGACGTTTAATGGAATGATATCTTGGGTACCCTGTGGACGCAACAAGATGGTACCTCGAGTGGCGCGAACGGTCATACTTTCTCGCTCGGTGCATCGCGAAAATGGGATTTATTCTTCAGCTGTATGCAAATAGAGGTTATATTCTTTCATGAAAATTTATAAATACTATGAGATGTCATCTCTTTTTAAAGCGGGCTGCGAATAGTAGCTCAAACGACGCTCGTGATCCGGTGATCGATCGATCGAGCGAGCGAGCGAGCGATCTCAGACCGCGGACTGTTGAATAATCAGTACTGTTTACCACTGGCACATCATTATGAAAGCAAGAATCGTTATCAAAAGGAATTTAAACAAATTAAAAACAAACACCATTGCTTTTTAACCAGACTCGAAATTGACTCGTGACTCGAACTTGACTCGGGCTCGAACTTGTCTCGTGCTACGAGTAAACTCATTTGAACTGCGTTTGAACTCTACAGAGAATGCGTTACTCAGCGTCCCTGGTCTGCACAGTCACTTAACGGGAACTGCATTATTTATTTATTTACTTATTTATCTATTTATTTATTTTTAATTTTACCGTAAATCTAACAATTCACCATCTTTTATTACATTCTAAGATAACACATCTGTACATGCCATACTGTGAACCAGAATTGCAACATGCAGGATTCTAATGTGCGTCAGGTCTTCATGTTCACGCAGAAAAGATACCTAGAAGGATGAACAAATTTTCTTTGATAAATGTCCTAATTTGTGTGTCTACAATGGCTTTTGGACAGCGGAACAGCAAGCACGCTAGGAGGAAAAGCCGGAAAGTTGAAGTAATTGAAAAACGTTATCCAAAAATAAAAGGCTTGTTCTTCAAGTAAAGGCAAGTTAACTTATATCATTTAGCTTGGCAGCAGTAGTTTTACTGCGACATGCAGCAGACCCACCACCTCATGCTCATGGAGCCATATCTTCAAACTAGGAGTGGTCGGGAATTTCACAATCGCGAATGCCATCACAGGCAAATTTGACTTCTATAAGCCAAATGTATTTTTTTAAAGGGTAATTCCCGTAATAAGGAGAGGGAAGCAAGCAGCAGATATCGTGTGGATTTAAAGGGTACAGAAATAAAGTGCAGGGTCAAGAGTAGCAAAGCTATGAAGTTTCTGTTACACGGATACCACGAGTACCAGTGGTTTCTTTCGCGTTTATTCACAGAGCATTCGTCGGCCAAAGGCCAAGCAGTTATCTGATGGCTCAGGACGAGGGCGGTCATTCACATCCAGGTAAAAGATGAAAATGAGAGGGTTGCTCTTGGAAAATTTTGGAAGGAGCCCCTAAAAGATGCCAGAATTTCTCTGATGGAAACCTTCAACCGGAGGCGGAGGTTGATCGATATAGGAAAATACCCATAGCAAAAGCTTACAATCAGTGCACAACTCAGACAAGACATTTCCCTCTCCGGTGAGGAAACCACCACTGCAACGAGACTACGATTCTGCGAAGTCAAAACCACGAAGTTATTAAATCCGGAGAGGCAGTAAAAATGTCTGAGCCATCCCTGGGATTACGAGTGAACAAATAAATTGGGTCTAATGGAATTGAATGTTTTATTGTTGTAAGAGTGTGAATACCTAATGCTTCAAAATGGCTGAAGCGCCAAAAAGGGAAGCCGAGCTTGGTCAGTTTACTTCAGTCAAACGTAACTTTGGATTGACAATAAGAGGCTGTGCGGTGAACCCTTCTTTTACTTCTCTACAGAAAACTTGAATTTCCCATCATTCACTTGGCGTTCCGAGAGTTTTGGAAGAACATTTCGAATGGAAAGCGCACAAAGTTTCGGCGACACTGGAAAGTTTTCACGCAGACTTCACTAACTGGAATAGCCCGTTCGTCAGTTCGGTGGATGAAGCCCAGAATGGAAACCAAGGTGTGACGTTGTGAAATGTTGCCTTTTTCCCAGAATAAGCGCTTATTTTAACCCCTAAGAGATACGATAAACACCCAGGCCACTTTTATATGTTTAGGTTTGAAATAGTTTACAGCAAATCATATCATGTTATCCCAAGCAGGGTAAGGGTTTCAAGCTCTAGGCCATTAACCTCAGCCAAAAAGTGTAACCTCTGACCCATCCCACCCATCCTTGCTTACCGGTAACATGTGTCTTAGCTGACAAAATACATCAACGTCAATTGCCACGATTTCTCTGCCCGCAAGCATTGTATGAGCATTTTGTGAAGCGTTCCGCAGTATGAAACTACCTACTAGGAAACTCAGTCAGAAACGACGGATAAGTGGCAGGTGAGTTTAACAGTGAGTCGGCTTTGACGGGACACTTCACATATAAACATATAAAATATTCAGCACCAAAAAGTGTTCGCCATTAACTGAAACAGTGCAGGCATACTCGTGATCACTGACTTGTTCAAAGAATACTGCTTTTTCTTGCCCAGTTCTAGATTTCCTATGTATCTACAGACATTTTCAAAGTATCATCCCAGCAAGTAAAACACTTTAATGACTCTTAGCTTGACGTTTTCTGTTTTTTTGTTTGTTTGTTTGTTTGTTTGTTGTTTTTCCCAGAATCTCTTTATCGTCATGCATATATTGAGATTTTAGGGCTGGATAATCTTCATCCTAACACATCCCCCTTCCTCTACCTCCTGTTCTCCATGCATAACCAAACTCAAATCGAGATAGCCTGTTCCAGGCTCCGAGATAGTGGGGAGAGCGTGAATTGAGAAAAAGAGCGCGAATAAAAAGCGAAGGGACCTCCCCCATTTTTCCAGATCCCGCGCGTCTTATTTTCGTGTTCCCTTTCTAATTTTCGTGCCGTCCCAACTATCTGAGAGCCTGGAACAGGCTAAAATCGAGAAGGCTGTGAAAACGATGAGTAACAGGAGGGTAATTATATTCATTACGTCTTTTGCTGTGGATAAACGTCCAACAGGATTTTCAAGCATCAGTCATAACTGCGTATACAAGCCAAAGAACGAAGCTTCGCGAAAACTGCAGTTTGTTTTAACACAAACTGGTAGTTTGATAAAAATTGTCAGTTTTACATTGTCATAGGATTCAGTGCGCCACCAGTAGATATTGCTCAAGCACCACCCCTCCCTGACACCTTTCTGTGCTGAGTAACGCATTCCCTGCAGAGTTGACAATTTATCAAGACTACGAAGCTGTTTCGAACACGAGCACATCGTCAGAATCTGGGGAAAGCGAAATCGTCTCTCCGCAGTTCAAAGGTAATTCTTTGCTACACCAGCACATAAAAAAATTATTTTATCTTAGTAACAGAAAGCAAATAAGGATTAACATGATTTGTTTTCATGACAACAAATCAAGAACGTTGATTTAATTAGTTTAATTATTACACCGGAAGTTCATTGACTGACATTATGAAATAGCTTAAGCTAAGAATCAAGTTTCAGATTGTTTTACAAGTGTGGATAATTTAAGTTAGCTTTCCCGTTTTTTTGAGGACTTTCCCGTTTTCACAGTGAACTACGGGACCCCGCCACGAAGTAAGTTGACTTTCTATTTAGCGTTACAAGCTTTTGTTTTTTAAGTTGTTTCTTTTGGATTTCTGTTAGTGTAATTTGTGTAATGGATCGCACGTGAATAACGATTGTGTAATTGACCACGTGGTTTACTCAGCTTAATCTTTTCGAGTTTCTCGGTTGATACAATGTACTTAGGTCTTTTATTTTCGGTTAGTAAGATTAGTTCCTTTTTTTGTAAATATGTGATTTGCTGTATTTATTTCAGATCGAATAAAAATCTTGTAAAATTATACGTCCAAGGATCTCTTGGCGGTTTTCATCCGACGGATCGTGGTTAGATTAATGTAGAAATAACACAAAGTAGCGGAAATTGTTCTCGACCGAGAGCCGGTTCGCTCAGAATTTGAATTTTGTGTGCTGGAAATTAACCGCTAAAAGTTACGATTCAAGACCACGTAAGCGGCAATTAAGACAAAACTACTCTAAGCTGTATTGCCTCTCGTAAAAGCAAAGATAATTGAAGAAAAGTTGGCACCGTGACGTTGGCATGTTCTCTTTTGAAAACCGCATTTTGGATTCAACGCGTTTAAATGCCGTGACAAGAAATGGCGTGTTTTGACCTTTCTGTCACCTGTGTTCGGCACTCGTAAAAATTTCGTAGATTGAGTAGCCCAAAAATTTTATTGCATTTATTTTAAGAAGAAACTTTGCTGTTTTGCTGGGTTGGCTTGATATAACTCCAGTACTAATGTGCTTTTTTGGCCTCTCAATTTTGCCATAAATTCAAAAATCGCCCAAATATTTAGTTCGGTGTTGAATTGAACAAATGACTACTCAAACTGTTAAGAAATATGTGTTCTTTTCAGCAAGATATTCATTGTTTAGATTTACTTTTTTGCTCCTTCTTAGGCGACGTTCAAGTGATGCGTGGTGTAGACCCCGTGAAACCCGATGTGAGAGCCGCCAAACCCTCTTTGTAACCGTTCGCGTAAAATAAAAATCTAATCGAACTAAAAGTTATTTTTCCAGAAAAAGGTTACCTAGACCAATATTCTGACAAAGTTTGGGAATTTTCGATTTTTTCATTTTGCACACCTCCAGGCGGTATTTAGGGACGGCCGCTCTTAAAAGAAGTACAGCATTCTTATTCTCGTAGAAGGGTATTGTTCTTAAATGCTACAGCACGTACAAACTGAGTTTGGTTTTGAATGGTGAAGGAATCGAACTTCCCCGAGATGTGCATTTTTTTACGTCCACTTTAGTACTACAACGACTGTACAAATAATTCACTGACGATTAAAAATTTTGCTTTGCTTCTGCCCTGAATTGTACAAATATATTATAGTTACCAAGATTCAGTTTAAATGGGTGTAACGACATTTGAATTATTACAATTCTAACAAAATAATTTTCGCCTATGCATAAGCCTGGGCCACTGCTAAATCCAAATAGTAAAACTGCGATCATACTTCAATATTAGTACTAAACCGATTATTAATTAAGGGGAAAAATTAGCCGTTTGTAATGTATAATGCAAAGAGCAAATGGCTACAAGGTTATGTCCCCCCCCCCCAAAAAAAAAATGTAAAGAAAATTAGCCTTTGACGTGGCACGAAGCACATGTAGGTACTCCAAAGGCAAAAAGGAAGGCCTTTTGTGAGATTGCAATTTGCAATTTTCTTTAAAACTACCACCACTACCACAAAAAAAAAAAAAAAAAAATTACCATAAAATGGTGTGTGGCGAGAAGGGCGAAGGAAACTAATCCCTTCAGTAAAAACAGTCCTGTATCTATATATTAAACTACAAAACACTCTACATCTTTTTTACATCCTCAGAATATAGCGATAATATAATTGAGTATAGCCTGTGCTAAAAATTCGAATTGAAAACCTTAATCTAAATTAGAGAAGGATTCTTTAGCATACGAATAGAGTACACCTTAACCTTCGTACAAAGAAACGTAATTCGACAAGTAACTGAACTAAGCTGGTATGTCACGCATAAAACTAAAACATTAATTACAAGGTATCCACAACAACATTACAGTTCCTTTTGGTCATGCTCTCTTTGGAAGAAGCGTCAAGATTAATAAAGAAACTTGTTAAGGAGAGTGAGGAGAGAGTACGAATCCTCGCACTCATCCGGTTAGAAACCGGTATATTTTGAATAATTGCTTTTGCTTCCAGCCTCAGATTTTCACTGAAGACAATAAACAACCAGGGATGAATTGCGGCATTCGCGTGTGCCAACCAGTAGAACAGCCATTTGAGAATTGTGGGAACGGCGTCGTAAGCACTGCTGTAAAATTCCGACATTATGTGACAGACATGTACAGGAAGCCAACAGAGTGCAAACACGGTGACAGCTGTTACCATCATCTTGATCACTGCACGTCGCTTTTTTGCTCGCTTGGCATAAGCCCGCTGATTGGCATGTCCTGGAAGCTTGTGTCTCCACAAGAAGAAGGCGATCAGCGAGTACAGCACTGCCATGATGACAAGCGGGACTGCGTAGGTGATGACAACTCTTACGATCATTTCCACTTTGTAGAAAAGGACTGACGTCTCCAAATCTTCGTGCCAGTCATGGTAACAGACTGAAAGCCCATCTTCCGTCTCCTCTGTTTTGAATTTGTACAGCTGTCCACTGAATATCAAACCAGCGCACAACCAAACGGCGACAATTAAACGCACAACAGACTTGCATGACAGCGGCTTCCTCCGGGTACACACAATGGCCACATATCGCTCAGCGGCGATGACTGTAAGCGTCCAAATGGAAGTACAAATGGAAACCACCAAGAAGAATGGGATAAGCTTGCATAGTATTCCTCCTACTACTCCTGATATCCAACAGTATCCGCACAGGTAAAATGGCAGTGAGAAGCCTGAAGCTGTTATTACATCCACGAGATCAGCAACAGCCATGTTAGCTAAAAGCCAATTGAACGGGTTTTTGTGTATGTGTACGCGCGTGCGTACAATGTGAATGACAAGTGAATTGCCAACAAAGGCGAACAGGATAATGACGACGTAAGCGACTATCAGGATAATCTTTGTGACGTCACTGCTCTTGTCGACACTCTCATCTCCTCCTCTGCCGTTTATTGGTTCAGTAGAATTGTTAGAATCGTTCATCGCTTACAGTGAAGAACCTAGGAGAATAGTGAATTACGTAATAAGTAACTGGGGTTCGGGTGAGAGTTCAGTCCTCTTCACCAATCACTGCTTGCATCGTCAGTTTATGTTATTAATTCTCTCTTTGGTGGTATTAGTGGCTGTGAAGATTTGTAACAGCGACTGGTCGTTCAATGTTCAGTGAAATTTGTACTCATTGTTACAGTTTGCCAGTTTTATTGATGAGGTCGATTGTAGCCACGGGCTCGGAGTTCAGTCCTTTGAGTTTCTCTCAATCAATAATTTTCTACCAGTGTCACCCCTTTAACTGTTGGTAGTCGGAGCCACCTCATATTAATTGTATACTGCTCCCACGACTCTGCAGATTTCCCGCTTATGCAGAAACTGTCGAAAACTTCGGGCACTAGTGGTAATCTAATAACAATTATTTCAAATCTCTCAATTCAAGGCCGCATCCTGAGGGGCGTTATTTTATTGAACGCAGCTGATGCCAAAGCTTTAGCGCTAGCAATCCTGCTAGCTCTCAGGTCTCACAGAGGTAATAAATTTGCACAAAATGCTTGCCGTTCGTAAACAAAACTTATATATAAAGAACACAAACGATTCACAGCATCAGGCAAACCACCAGCGCCCTAAACTTAAGGTGGCTGAACTTAATTTGCCCTCTTGTGATTTTGACTGTTGAAGCGAATTAGCGCACACAAGGCTTTGGAAAAAACAAATATGGCGCTTACATAGCGATCATTATATTTTGTTCAGCGAAGTTCGTGCAAGTGTTATTTTCCACCGTCATAATGTTATGTGTGAAAACATTTGTTATATATCAATGTATAAAAATATTAATGTTATACGATTGGAAAAATGCCCTGCCTTTCTAGATCATTTCTAGTCTATGGATCGGAAACCCTATCAAATGCAACACATACACAGTTAACCAGAAAAATTGTGACTATGTTTTAGTCAGAAACTGCCCTGATTTCTAAGGAATTGCTCATTAGAATTTCGTGAAAATTGGCAGAATACTAGTTCAGCACAGGCGTACCTAGCCTACAAAATCTGACGGAGGATACGCTCACAAAACGTTAAACTGTGAAACATCAAATTCATGGAGGAACCTCTCTGTACTGGGAACCTTCGATTCTCTCACGCGTCTGTACTCCTCCCTGCGGTTTCGAACATTCCTTACGAATGCTTTCAAGCATTCAATTAAAATGACATTCAGCAAAATCCCCCACCCTCTTAATTTTTTTTAAATTATCACTTCATAGAAATGCCCGCGCGGTAATAAAGGCTCTTTGCTGATTCAGGATTCAGCACTAATCAGTCGGTAGGAGAAGAACATATATAGTTTCGTCTGTAGTATTTCAATTCCACTTAAATTTTGATAGGTCTAATCGGCTTGGTTAAATAAAATGATATAACAATTGCTGTCTACAGCAAGTATCCAAAAGTTGACATATTTTCTGCATTACACCAACAGTTTCATTCTTATGTTTAAAAATCATGTTTTCGTAAGCTAAGAAGGAAGTAACAAAGGCAAAAGGAAATAAAATGAACTGGCGCTTAAGTTATAGTTGTTGAAAGATTAGAGCTTCCGGTTGTGTGGTAACGCACATTTACTAGGCGCTCACTTTCTTAAAGATACACAAGAAATGTCACTTAAACGCAAACAAAGCAATATCACTTGCAAGAAATCAGCTTCCATACAGACTGCAGAAATTGGCTTACACCTGATCGCAGGTTCCTTTGTCGTTTTGGCACTGTTTTTTTTTGGCACTGTACATGAGCGTGAAATTAAGCTGAGCAAATGCAAGGAAACAAAGACTGAACTGATATCTCGACGAGAAAAAAAGATAATAACAAATATATATATAACAAGCATAAATCGACTTCTCACCTACAGTGGTGACGGCGAAACCGACCAGATTGGATACAGATCGACTGAACTACGTACTGGAAATGGCCGTGCAAAGCGTGTGTATCACTGACTCTGGGTCAAGGGTTTATTTATGTCTTTGAACACGGGAAGTTCTTAATTTGTCACGCTATAGGCACGAAAGCTAAAATGAAACCTACACACTTCAATCAACGACGCGTTGATTGGTTGGTGAAAGCTTATGACGTAAAGGTAAAAAATGCTTGTAAATAAAGAGTTGTAATATTAAATGTCTCTTTGGTGAAACTGAAAGGGATAATTAGATAAAAATAATTGCGAGGCCAAGCCTTTTTATGAATCTGCCTCTCTAAATTTTCTGATCTCGAAAAATTTCATTTATCAGGCCAAGTTCGTAAAGTCACGAAGCTCTATACCCCTTCTGGAACGAAAGAAATAAACAGCATTCAGTTGGACGTTCAGAGAAGTAAGCTACGTGACATTGTATCCAAATCACTCCATAGCGGTTACATTACCCTCTACATCCTAACAGTGACGAAAATGAAATTTCTCTTTACATTATCGCTACTTGCAGTACTTGTTCAAACAATAAGTGATGAGCTGAGAATAAAGGAAATAATAACCAAGGACAAAATGTCTTGATATTTAGACAAATTCTCCTTACTAGTTCCATATGAAATATGTGGAGAACAGTAAGGGGAATATGCATTTTTATATCAGGTCTTAAAGGATTAAGATCTTTCTGTCAAGGAATTAGACCACAGTTTCGATCACGTGTTTGCGCGACCCTGCGGAACTTAGTTCGATCTAGTACGTGTAACCATTTCGATTGGCTCAAGAAGATCAAGAAGACGCAAATAACTCTTGTCACTGAATTCATTATCAGAAACTCTCCGATAGAATTTATGCTGGATTGGTTACCATGTAACCATGAACGAGTTGCAAAAACTGAAAAAACAAAGCAAAAATAACCAAAACGCTTAAACAGTAACAATAGCAGCAACAGCAACAACGAAACCAATCCATGCAATGCAAAGCAATTCAAGTGAAACAAATTCTGGATTCCTAGCCGTCAACTGCTCAAGGGGATTATTTTTGATGCAGTTAAGGGTATGAATTTTTTCCGTTTTGGGCTTGAGGTCATTCTTCTTCCGCTGTTTGGGACTTCCCAGTCGGCTAATACAAGGTCAAGTGAAATCGTTTTAAAGATCGGCACACACTAGTAAATACCTAGGTTGGTGAATGTAATGTCTTAATAGACACTCGAACTGCTATTGCACAGGTCAGACTATTTAAGCCTGGCAGAATAAAAGAATTTCGTGTTAACTGGCAAAAAACAACAATTGATAATTCAGTTTTAGAAGAGTTTACTCGTAGCACGAGTCAAGTTCGAGCCCGAGTCAAGTTCGAGTCACGAGTCAAGTTCGAGTCAGGCTAAAAAGTACGTTTTTTTAACTTTTATTTTAAGTTCTTTTTCTTTCGATTGCGATTAATGCTTTCATAGTGTTGCACCAACTGCTGCTCAAAACATCAACAGTCCAAGATACATAACTTACCTATAAACGGCATGTAAACTTTTTATCCTCAAAGCTTCCGAAGAGTCTCTTTAGCTGGCGTCTCTTCTTACAGTTATGGCCCAAGACAGGCAAAATACTTCAAAAACTGTTCAGATAATTTTACCCCGAAACCCCGAAGACAAGGAGAGAATTAAGGTTCGTTTCCCGCTGAAATACTGGTAAACAATATGTCCCCCAACATTTTGTCCGTGGAGGGAATAAGTTCTATTGAATGATATGTTGGGTACCCTGTGGACGCAACAAAATGGCATCCGAGTGGCGCGAAACGGTCATACTTTCTCGCTCGGTGCATCGTGAAAATGGGACTTCTTCTTCAGCTGTATGCAAATAGAGGTCATATTCTTTCATGAAAATTAATAAATACTATGAGATGTCGTATCTTTGTAAAGAGGGCTGCGAATGGTAGTTCGAATGACACCGGCTCGTCATCGATCGAGCGAGCGATCTCAGACCGGACTGTTTAATAATCAGTTCTATTTACCACTGGCACATAATTATGAAAGCAAGAATCGCAATCAAAAGAAATTAAAACAAAATTAAAAAAAAAAACAATTGTTTTTTAACCTAACTCGAACTTGACTCGAGACTCGGACTTGACTCGGACTCGAACTTGACTCGTGCTACGAGTAAACTCGTTTTAGAAAGGGGACAGCTATTTAGAGTTAGAGTTAGGGTTAGGGTTTAGGGTTAGGGTTAGGGTTAGGGTTAGGGTTAAATCGATTTTTGCTATCCAAAAATTTGAATTCAGGATTTTAGCTATCCAAAATCTAGAATTCAGGATTTGGCTTAAAGCTTAACTCTAACTCTATGTCATAACTCTACGGAAATAACTCTGTTGCTAGTATAGTTTACCTCACAAAGAAATGGTAAAAGGTTATAAGTTTGAATGTAGCCTTTTTCAGGCATATATACCAAAAGAAATTAACTTTTCTTTAAGAGAATGCCTTTCCATGGAAAATGAATTGGGGAGACTCTTGGACAAAAGTGTAATTATTCACGGTTAACATGAACCACATGAAATTATCTCACCCTTGTTTTTGTGAGACCAAAAAGAGATGGATTTTTCAGATTGATTCTTAATTTGAAAAGCCTTAATAAGCGCATTGTCTATCACCATTTTAAAATGGAGTCCCTCAAATCAGTCGTACAGCTGATGGGAAAAGACTGCTATATGGCCTCTGTCGACCTAATATATAGTGTTTCAATTTCATCCATTGCTCAGAAATATCTAACGTTTACATGGCAAGGTAATCTTTACCAATTGACCTGCCTCCCTAATGGTCTGTGCTGTGCACCAAGAATGTTCACGAAGTATCTGTTTGAGGAAAATGCTATTTTCTGTCCTGGAACAATTAATTCGTTCCTCTGAGCAGCGTTGAGCCTTTCAGTGTCCAGTCCATTTTAATCGAGCTTTCCCATTTCTTTTTACTTTTTAAATGGCGTGTTTTGTTCCGTATAATGTCCAAACCCTCTTCAAAATTGTTGCCCACGGCAATCGGTCGGGGCACCATTTTGCAAAGCATATAATTTTGATTGACTGAAAACTCTACCTAGTGACTCTTAAAACCACCCGAATATAGGTGTGGTGGAGGCATTGCAATAACCTAGCCATGTCCCCGAAAAAACCACGATCAAAACACCAGCCCGCAGTTCCGTCCCCACCCCATATGTCATTAACATACCACACAATCATCCCGAGTGACCTTCAACGACCTACTACGACAAAAATGACGTATTCAGCCAGCAGACGGTGCCGTACAGGCCCGTCTTAACAACAGCAACAACAACAATAAAACACAAACACAAACGCTTAACTTCTCGGGGAAAAGAAAGAGAGAATTATGAGCTATAGCTAGCTGATATTCTCACATTTTTAAGGGGACGCCTGAATTTATCAAGTATACTGAGGCATTTCTTGCGCGCTACATTTGTGCCCAAAATCTAGTTCTTCAAATGCAGGCAAGGAAGTCTACTAACTTGGTTGGACCAAGAAGGGTTGTCACCATGTTAGTAAAATTATTCATTTTATTAGATCAGTGTTGTGTTCTTGATATGCCAACGATAAGATCTTTGTGGTAGTTGATGCAAAAGTTACCTTTCGACAGTCGTTCGGAACATTTATGGGTTTGCAGTAAACATTTGTTGTCTTTAAGATCATTCTTTAATGGCAAAAACTACACGTGGCCCGTCTTTATCGGTTACGGTTTACGTTTTGAGTTTTGAGCATACATAGTGCTTGGCAATTCATATTTGTCAGGTGAGAGTTATATTCACGGTTCATGTTAATTAATGCCACAAGAAATTAACGTAATAAATGTAAAATGTCTTCGACTGACAATAACTTCTTTTGACAATGAAAGTCCTAGTTTGTATCTTTGATCTGTTCTTCTTTAACTCAGCTTAGACTGAGGGTGAAACAAATAATTCTGGCGTTGCGTTTGTTTGTGAATGATTCCAACAAACATACACATGGTAGCTACGAAAGCCATTTGGTAGCTACGAAAGTTGTGTGATGATGGTTAACATGACGGCCATTTTGCGCTTAATGCTTTAGCTCCAATTTTGGTATCTTTCGTGCACAATTACACGCCAACAATTTCTGCAGCAAAACTTTTTATGACACGGGAAGTTCCAGTTACTCTTAGTTTTAGGCTAATGGCGACTCAAAATGAATTTTGGTGTTAAAAATCACCTCACCCTCTTTTCGGTTTAAAGTTTGAGTCTGGCCATCTACTACTATTTCATTAGCCTCAGGAATCAGTAAAATATATAAAAAAATTGAGTTGGCTAACATTTTAACATCAATGGACAATTTAAAACGTAAGAGAAAAGAAAGTGTAAAATTTGAACTACTGCAGTGGTCTCTATTTTTCACAAACTAATAGGACCAAAAGTCGCTATAGGGGTCTAATTTGGCTTTTAGCATTTAGAATTGAATCTCCCATGATAAGACTGAACCCTTTTTCTCCATCATGAGGTTTTTATGCAAATTTTGTGACAAAACGGATAGCTAGGTATTTGTTGAGAACATTCCATGAGCACAGACCTTTTTCAGAAGTTCATGCTAACTTCGGGAAAATAAAAAGTATAGTCAATCCTAGTTTCCAATTGAATTTTATTGAAATGGCATTCAATTAATTTAAAACCTCGTGCGTAAAGGCCTTCGTAATCGAGAGATGTTAAAAGAGCAATACTTTGTGTGTAAACCAATTAGTAATTTTCTGATAAGCTCATTGTTATTTTCAGTGACACGCTAACCATTAAGATCTCTGAGGAGGTTAATGCCAGAAAGCAAATTACCTGTTGGAACATTTGTGCGTTTGCGTTAAAAATTTCGGCCGGTCAGGTTGAAATATCATTCTTTGATGGCAAAACTACCTGTGGCCCACCTTTGCAGTTTAAGGTTTAAGTTAATAATAACAATGATAATAATAATAATAATAATAATAATAATAAAGAAAGAAAAGAAAATAATAACGAAATAATAAACAACAATTATAAAAATAATGATAAAATCAAGCAAAATATGGTAAATAATTATACGTCTTAGTAAATAAATAAGTCTTAACTGATCTCTTAAAATTGTCGATAGTACCTGCTTGTCTAACTGCTAAAGACAAACTATTCCATAATATTGGTGCTGCAATCTCGAACGCGCAGTCACCCATTGTTTTCTTTGTTCTCGATGTGCTTCTCGCTAAGGGAATTCCGTTGCTATTACGACGTAGATCATAGTTTGACGACGGTAAAATTGCTATTAAATCAGAAAGATATTTAGGAGGTAGACCCTTAATAACTTTAAAGGTAATAAGAAGAATTTTAAATTCAATGATATGCGCGCACGTACTGGCAAGTACTTAGGCGCCTGTCTATTCATATTTGTCACCCGTAGTTATAGATGGAAATTATCGCTGTAAGCTGGAAAGTATCCAAATACAATTAATAGAATGCAGTCATTGAATTTTAACAAAGTTTCGAAGATTATTAAGCGTTAAATGAATTAGAATCTTACAGTGTGATTCCTTGTAAAAAAGAACGGGACAAAAGAAATACAAAATAAAGCCGTCTATATATCTTGTTTTCAGATACCACGGTATTAGGAAACAAGGGGAACATTTATGCGTTTACGGTGAAATTTTAGGCCGTTCAGATTGAAAGATCACTGTTTGATGGCAAAACTACCTGTCGCCCTTCTTTGTCGGTTTACTGTTGTAAATTTTTACTTAAGCTCTTGTCTGTTAAAATTTTTCAGCCATAGTTATATAAATAGAAATTATCGATGTGAGCTGGGAGGCATCCATGTTGCAAGCAGTACGCGTTGTTGTCCTAAAAACTATTGAGAAGCATGATCAGGAATCGAAGCTTCGGGAGTTCGGGAAGACGCAGTAGCCGCTGGAATAGATAGCTCAATTTAAAAACTTCGTTTTGAGTTAGCAAGCAGTCTCCTCAAAACAGAACGAGACAAAAGACATCAACGCAAGCCGTCTATAGCACAGCGTTAGGAAACAAGATGGGTTTTTGAAGATGCTCTTATTGTTCTCAATGATCGGAAACGTTCAGTGTTTTTAACTTTTTAAAGTTTGCTTTTATTTATTGGCATGGTAGCCATTTCACCTACCCATGCCTTGAATGATTTAGGATTTCCAAATCACATTTTTTGTAACTGACGTGTATTTCGCTCTCATTAACATTGGTATTGGGTTTTACTCAAGGAAAACTGAAAAGGGGTGTTCTCGCATTTCGTTATTCGTCCCATGAAATGAGGTGAGAAAGTGCGTTTTATTTTGGCGACTGCATGTTCTCCTCACTGGTCGAAGACATCTAAGGGTCATCATCCGGGCAACTTAGTATCAGGATACCAATAACGTGCGAGAGATCGAAGGGTACCTACCTTTAATACAAGCTTACTATTCCGAATGCTGAATTCTCTCTTCTTGTTGCAAGTTTGCTTCTTAGTGAAGGCATAACAGTATATGCAAGGTGATCTCTGTGGCGCGCTCTAACAATAAACCCTCCCCCAGGCTAATTAGAAATATTTGTAACTGACAGCTGAAAATTGATCAGTAGATTTATTAAATTCATTCGGATGAGCTCACGCCGAGCGCATCCATTCTCATAGGAAGGCTAAGTGTGCTCTCAAATACGTAACTGGACGAGGAAACGATTGAACAGCCTCAAGAGGCAATAAAGTATAGCAGAAGTGTTGAGTCGGCCATTATTCCAAATAAAAGCTCTATGGCGGAAAATTAAAGTGTTATGCCTGGTCTGTCATGGGAGATTTAATTTTTTGAAAGTAAAAGCTTAATTAGACCCTCACTTGTCAGTAAAGGTCTTGTCAGTTTGTGAATAATAGAGTAGCTCTAGTTAAAAATTTTAGACTTTCTTGTGCATTTACATTCTGTGACAGTATCATTTACTTGAGAACTGACCACAACGTCCTATTAGCTAGGCATTTGTGGAGAATATTCCTTAAGTACTGACTGTTCTAAAGCTCACAAGTCTTTACCGCTACTTTGGGAAAAGATAAAGCCAAGTCCAAGGAAACGTTAAGATTTTAGATCCTTTAATGTCAAACTGAATGATGCTAAAATAAAATTTATGCTCATATCAATTGATTTAAAACCTCGCACGAAAAGGCTTCGTAATGGAAGGTGGGCTTTTATGAGTGACAGTCCAAAGAACGATATTGGGTGTGTTTACTTTGTTAATTCAGTATTGTGTTCTTAATGCCAACCATATAAGATCCGTTGTGGAGGTTAATGTAAATATTACCTGCTAGAAGATTTATGGGCCACTTAAGGATACTTCTTTGGTGACGAAAACAATTTTTGACCTGTTTATTTCATTTTATGGTAATTTAGGCACCTCAGCTACCCATGTGTCGTTTATTTTGCTCTCCCATTTATAACGTTGGTATTAAGGTTTGCTTACATGCTGATGCTGCTGAACAAAAAAGAAAGACTTCCTCCCTGAGAAGGGATGTTCTCGTATTATCGTACGTTATTCGTCTCAAGCAATGATAGAGCGAAAGAAAAAATTAGCAACCGTTCTACCCACTGGTCGACGATATCTGAGGGTGCTTACATTTACGGACGATACAAAGTTGGAAAATAGAAATGTAATGCAAGCTTACCACTCCAGAGGCTGAATTCTCTCTTCTTCTTACAATTAGGTTTCTCGGTAAAGGAACAACTGTTTATGATGTGATCTTCTAGGCTCTAACAACAGAACCCTCATATTATTCACTTATAAAAGGCTTTAACTAAGAGATGGAAACGTACCAATATTCATTAATATTTAATTTAGTGTACTGTTACACTGGTGATTTCCCGCCGCCAGTAAAGCTTGCAAGCAGCGCATGCCCAGCGCATTCATTCCTTTAGGGACAGGTACGTTAAAAGTATCTAGTTGAAGAGGCGTTTCATCAGCCTCGGAAGTAAGTAAAATGTATAAAAAATTTTGAGTTGGCCATTATTAAAAAAAGCCTAAAGAAAAGTGTTCAGCCCATTACGTAAGGCCAACTTTAACTGAGGCATATTTTGCACGCTAGGTTCGCGCCCAAAATCAAAAAGGCAAAAAGGTCTACTATTAAACATGGTGGACCAAGAAGAGAGAAAGAAGGCCTCGCTTTTCTCTTTGATTTATTTCTTTGAGCCATTCCGCATATATTTCATTCGTACAGTTATGCTATTCCACAAGTCATGCCACATGCCATTCCCTAAACTCGTTCCCCTTTTACCCCCCCACTGGTTTATATTAGATTGAGGAGAGAGAATCAAATTATACTGTTGTATTCATAGCAAATGTTTTGCCTTAAACGTACTTTTTTTTACCCCTCCCCTCCACCAAGACGTCGGTTGCATTTTCAGAACCAAGCTTGTTAAAACCGCAATGCGTGTACTATAGAATAAAATTTGGGCTATATTGTTAGCTTTAACGTGAGCTGAAGGATCATGTGGTCGTGCTAAGAAAGTTTAATGCTCGATCCTAATTTCCTAAGTTGATGACTCGACAGCGCATTTCTCGGGTTTACATGGCCTTAACTAGGTAGGATTTGGTTCATCTTGCCCGATCGCACAACCAGCCATATAATAATGGTCCGTACAGCAAAATCCTGAAAATCAGAACGCCCCATGCAGTCTTCAGAAACGCTTTTCACTGGTTTATTCAGCACCGGGTGTACGTATCAGGGACTCTACAGTCTCTATATTCAGATCGAAATAGAGTTAGAAATTTTGGTTTCTTAGCATGTTGAGGGGATAAACTGGAAACCTCTGGACAACAATCTTAGTCACAAAGCTAGGACAATACGTCTCAACCTGAAGCAGGAAATCAAAACTTAGCCACGAGATCTCTCATCGCTGCATTTAGCACACATCATTGTAGGGTGCAAAAATGCCAAAAGGTCAGTACGTGATACAAAATCCAAACGCAACAATAATGGGCAAGACTAGGACAGATTTTCAAAGACAAGAGATTATGTAGTTTTGGTAGTAAGAATCGTTTATTAATTCTTGTATGGTTTTTGACTCTTTCATAATAAATACAGCATTCAGAGCTTCCACATCCTGGCGTTGTTTTTCTTTCTATTGGCATTTAAGAACATAGTTCGTTCATATAACCACTCAATAAGCTTACAACACTATGAGCTACGTTTTCAACCATACTGGAAAAATGCTGGATTATCTGTGCCTTGCAGTTCAGACGTCTGCTGACCAAGTCGTAACACTCGTTTAGCTTTTCGGCGTCCTTGCAAATCTGGCCATCTTTCATTAAAACTGTGATGTAGTACCGGACACATTGCTTGTGCACACTGACCGCGCACTCGTCAAACTCGTCGTTCTCTGTGAAGAAAGAGTGCAGTCTTAGCAGACTATACAAAGGTTCCTAATTTTATTCATATCATATCGTCATCCATCCATCCATCCATCCATCCATCTATCCGTCCATCCATCCGTCCGTGCGTCCTTCCGTCTGTCCGTCCATCCATCCATCCAAGCAACTGTCCGTCCGTCTGTCCTTTCGTCCATCTGTTCATCAATCACTTAATTTATCTGCAGTATAAACCGGTCTCTCATTCTTTATACTGTTAGGATTCTTTTCTTACCAACATCATCCAGGTAACGACGAGCTTTAGCGACGTCTGATGTTGATGTTGGTCATAAATAAAAACATGGAAAAGAAAGGAAAAGCGTGAGGCAAAAAAGTAAGGAGAATCGTTCAGCCTAGGTTATCCAACTGAACAATAACATGGAGAACAGGCTATTTGTGATGTAAATTATTAGACTTAAACGCGTATGTAACAAACACCCGACGCAGAGAGGAAAATTGACCGCACCTATACAAGCAGGAAAAATGGTTGTTGCAGCGCGAGTTTGTCTTTCTTTCATGTTCAGCATAATTAATTACGTTTTAATTTTTTTTCATGTTAGAACGAAATTAAAAAGATGTATTGCAAGCTAAAAAAAATGTTATTCTCAAACGTTAAACAATCTCTGTTTAAATTTATAAATCTTTATATATATATAGTTAGCAGATAGCTTAATTTTGCTCGACGCGACGGTTAGAAGTTTAGTCAGCGTTTAACAAAACCGCCGTCGAAACCAATTTCACGATGGCCAACCCTAACCTTTAAACGTTGTTTATTGTAAACAACGTCAAGAAGGCATGAAGTACAGATTAGAACAACGTTTATCTACTTAAAATGACCCATTAATAACCAGATATGAAGGTCAAGTAATTGTCTTAAACAGCGGTCTAAGTTAAACGTAAATAACCGGCCCAATATTATGTTTAGAGTAAAAAGACATGAAACTACTCTACAGTCCAATACAGACCTGATTCTTGTACAACACTCTTTAGACTGCTGTATTGTATGTTCTTACAAACGCCCAATATATTGTCCATCGTAGCCATTTGTAACATCCAATAGCGAAACTTTTCAACCAGCTCACCCTGGCAGCTGGATTCACTGGCTAGACACGTGACCATGCGCTGTGATAAAAGAATAGATGATTGAGCCATTTATATCGCATCTCTTTGAACCATTTTGAAGCGAAACCAATTTTGGTTCTGAAGTTGAAAAGTTAAGGGATGAATTGCGTTAAAAATATGTAGGTTACTTTAGCGAGATCAAACCTACTTATTGAAGGTTAGCTCTCGCTCTCTCTGTAAACTTTTTTTTCAGCGAAACATGACGGGTAAATGATAGTCGGCGACTCACGGTTTGTAAAACTTTATACCGCGGTTTTATACATACCGCTAAAATGTCTGTAAGGCTAACAAACAAACAAAATAATAACAGTAATAATAATAATAATAATAATAATAATAATAATAATAAAACAAAACGATAACTCCAACTTGGTTACTGTCCACTGAAAATAAGACATTCGTTGTCATTAAGTTCTTACTCGCAACATATTGCCCATGTTGAAGGGTAATTTCCGTAAGTATTACTTTTGGTGCTACAGTTGTTCGGATTTTGGTCCATACATAAAAGTCATTGATAAAAAAATAAACGACAGCTTGCATTTTCTCTCATTTGTGCGTTTTCATACCTGCAACCTGGAGCAGTGATCAAGTTTTCCTTGGTAGCTTGCACTAAGCGCCTCTTCGTAAACTGCTTTACAGCGTTCTAACAAAATGACCTGACACTGATTCGCAATTGCAGCGGATACTAACACAGCTGGGATGAAGAACAGGCTGGACATGTACACCGTCGAACACTGTTTACCCATCGTCTTTCGAAAAATCCCAGTATGTTATAGAAATATCGGGGACCTGGTTAAGAGAAATAGAGTCGAAAAAGTGTTTGGAATACTCTGAAGTATTCTTTTTCATCAACCATTCATATTTGTATATTATGTAATAGGACGACATGCTGTCCAATTTGGAAATAATTGGATGAGGAAATTCCAAACGCTGCCAAATTGGACGAGACCGTTTGCACGAGTCTAATTTGGTAGTCTGCCTGTATCCTAGTGTTTCCAAATCACAACAAATATGAAGTCCCATTACTTACTTAATGTAAATTCAATAATTCTACAGGTTTAAAATTTATTACTCAGGAAAATGTTTTCAATCGGATGAAGTTCACAGGCCACGAATCTGTCGTTTGACTACAGATGATTTGAAAGAGGTGTAAAAGAGGCCATTTATATTCGAGCTCACAAATCTTCCCTCAATGTAAACGGTGGGAGTTACAAACTACCAACAGTACACCCCCTTGGAACAATCTGCTGCAGAGCCGAGGTCTGGGGAGAACTAGGCAAAGGTCTCAGCAAGTCCGATGTTTATGAACAAGAACCCAGACGTGGACGAAATATAAATCCGATTTATAACATTTTTCCTCAGATATAAAGTTTGAACTTGTAGAGTTAGCCCCATTGCTTGTTAATTACATATTGTGTTAACTATTATTTTAGAGGGAAAAAAATTGCCAGAATGCTACTATTTCATCGTATGGAAATTACTGCCTAAAAGAAGATAGGTTTAAACGTTCCTGCGACTTTTATTTTGTCCAGTAACACTAAAATTGCTGAATATTACAAGAATCAGACGAACGTGAAATTCTCCCCGCGAAATACAAACTCAAACTATAGACAGTGAATTCACTTGCCATTTTCCAAACGGGTTCCCAAAACGTTCTCGTCTAATTCAGTCGAGTGAGGCTCAAGTAACAGACGAACTGCCTGTTTCGTATTCTTTCTTGTCTTCTTCTCTAGCTTCGGCGAATAACATGCATCCGGAAATCTTCCTTCTTCACGACCCTTCTCCACGCGTTGAACGCATTGAGTCCTTTTCACGTACTTCCCTTCGAGTGTTAGTTCTTCTTTTTGTTTCTTATTTGTTGAAATCCTCATAGTCTTTGTTCGCAAACCTGTCCGTGTTCGTTTGTTCAATTTTGTGGAGAAAACGCTAATCAAATCGATCTAACGAAACATTCTTGCCAATCCTATGATATTTACCTGACTTTTCTACTGAAACTTTCGCTGCATGCTACCGCTACATGCGTGGATACGTGCTAGGTCCTGTTTGGTTGAAATTTGATTCTTTTGTTCTTGTACGCCTTTTCATTGGTCGAGAACAAGCTGTTCAAATTAGGCTGGTTATTTAGATGGCCGAGTTTTCCCAATGAAAAAAGAATACCCTGATATCAAATTATACGTTAGTTTAGATAGAGAAAACAATTAGCAACTAATACTAAAACTGCTTAAGCCAACCACATCGTTTTATCGTTTTGAACCAACCAGTCGTTTCAAGTAAACAAAATATATTTCATTCAGCCAAGAAAAATCTGCACATTTCCGGCTTATCACAAATTTGGGCAGTAATTCTTTCATTTAAACTGACATTTGGATAGAAGTCGCTAATTGATATGAAAAAGGTTATTGATCTCTCTCAGTCGGCACGTAATGCTTATTCAGTTTTCTTTGCTTATATTTATCACTGTGTCAAAGACCCGCTATAAGGTATTAGTTTGACAATATCTCGTAAAATACTTTGAGTTCAACAATAACACAAAAAATGGTTTCTGTTCAAAGGGGCAGAGAAGTTGGGAGGATCAAACTAGAAATAGTATTCCCGTTGATTTATATTGTTCACTTAAGTATGGCCAAGAGAGGAACATTATCCTCTCTTGGTATGGCTAGTAGCCTGCCGTGTATGCTTCCCTTATTATATTTCAAAAGGAAGAAAAGTCGTCAGTAATGACGAAAACAAGGAATATAAACTTGGATGACAAAACACTGGTTAAAACACACGTGTTCTATCAGAAGGCCAATTTTGGCCGGCGGACATCTTGCCACGAAATCCGAAATTTAACGAAATGCAATCCACTTCCATCTCTGCAATCCTGACCTTTATCTTCAAACTAACTGTTCTGTTTTGCTTTCCAGAATCTTTTTGTTCAATTTTGTGATATATTTGATAGCACCTCGCAACATAAGATGAAATAACTTAAGCGAAATCACCGTAAAAAACAGCAGATTGTGAAAAAGCCGCTTTTTTCCGGCCTGATAGAACAAGCTCAAGAACATTTGAATAAAAACGTGGTGTTTATTCGTTACACCCATATATAGCAATGGTTAAAGAATATTGCAAAGGATAACCATAATGTGAATGACTTCCAGTGAATTTAGAAATCGATATTACATAAGAAAACAGTGTTTAAATTAAATGTAAAGAAGATCCTCGCAGTTATTAACGCAACTTATGCAGTTGCGAAAAGAAAGCCAACTGGGAGCTGGTCATTAAATTGGTTCGTAATATACCCGGGAAAGATGAAGATGAAATTATGAATATATGAAACTCATATATTTGAACTGCGGAATGAAGAAATAAATGTAAAGAAGATCCTCGCTTTCTTTTCGCAACTGCATAAGTTGCGTTAATAACTGCGAGGATCTTCTTTACATTTATTTCTTCATTCCACAGTTCAAATATATGAGTTTCATATATTCGTAATTTCATCTTCATCTTTCCCGGGTATATTACGAACCAATTTAATGACCAGCTGCCAGTTGGCTTGATAGCTCAATTGGTTAGAGCTCTGCACCGGTATCGCAGAGGTCAGGGTTCGAATCCCGGTAAGCCTGATTTTTTCAGGCTTTCTTTTCGCAACTGCATAAGTTGCGTTAATAACTGCGAGGATCTTCTTTACATTTATTTCTTCATTCCGCAGTTCAAGTACTTTCATATATTCATAATTTCATCTTCATCTTTCCCGGGTATATTACGAACCAATTTAATGACCAGCTCCCAGTTGGCTTGTTAGCTCAATTGGTTAGAGCGCTGCACTGGTATCGCAGAGGTCAGGTTCGAATCCCGGCAAGCTTGATTTTTTCAGGCTTTCTTTTCGCAACTGCATAAGTTGCGTTAATAACTGCGAGGATCTTCTTTACATTTATTTCTTCATTCCGCAGTTCAAATATATGAGTTTCATATATTCATAATTTCATCTTCATCTTTCCCGGGTATATTACGAACCAATTTAATGACCAGCTCCCAGTTGGCTTGATAGCTCAATTGATTAGAGCGCTGCACCGGTATCGCAGAGGTCAGGGTTCGAATCCCGGCAAGCCTGATTTTTTCAGGCTTTCTTTTTGCAACTGCATAAGTTGCGTTAATAACTGCGAGGATCATCTTTACATTTATTTCTTCATTCTGCAGTTCAAATATATGAGTTTCATATATTCATAATTTCAGTGTTTAAATTGCTGATAATAACTCGGGACCCCGGTGCTTTA
Source organism: Siderastrea siderea (assembly GCA_964030785.1). Lineage (NCBI taxonomy): Eukaryota > Metazoa > Cnidaria > Anthozoa > Scleractinia > Rhizangiidae > Siderastrea > Siderastrea siderea. The sequence continues at coordinate 36,585,633 of OZ034968.1, forward strand.
GATGTAAGTACACGTACAGTATTTCTTCAATCGATAGAAGATATTTTGCATCATGCTTTGAACATATTGTAGATATATCGTTGTATTAAAGACGTACTTCCCGCCTTCGGCCCTGCGTGTATTTTGTCTATCTACACACAAATATTGCCCTTAATACCATTTCCCCCTTCACCATTCGAGTACATTCTAGATTGTTTAAATTATGTGAAAGACATTGCCGAAGCCAAAGTTAAATGACATATTTGCCGCTTTAGAATACATTTATTAAGATATGAATTGCAGTTTATCATCTATTATTCAAAGCAAAATCATCAGGCTTCCTATTATTTTAAATCCTCCTACCTGTACAGAATTCTTCCTCCGTCACGTCTTCTTCCAAACGTTCCTTTTCTGAACAGCGTCCCGACTTAAATGTTCAACGTGTTAATATAGCAAACACCAAAAGGGAGAGAGATATACCGAAGATAATAACAAGATTCTCGAGTGCTGTAATTAAAAATCCTTCAGATTTCCAACTAACAATTAAAATGTGTCAAAGTCATTCGCATTGCAGACTATCGAAGATTCGTTAACGGTCGTTTCTCAGGTTAGTTACCGTAAAACACCTTCTGAAAGCGGCGGATGAGTTCCAATCTGCACTGGAAAGGACAATAGCTTTCTTCAGGAAAATGCATTTCCTACGTGGCAAAAACTATTTTGAATTGTTGCCCACGAGCTCTAACATCCTCAGCCTTATTTAAATACAGATGCTCAAATTTGTTCTTTTTTGTCTGTGAATAATTTTTCGTTTCCGACCTTCTCTTATCGATTTTCTTGAATTGCAATGGAAATTTTCAGTCATTATTTGTCTCAACGAACCTCATATACACTTTTGCTGCCGTATCTTAAGGGAATGAAAACTTCGGCACCATGCGCTCTGGTGAAGTATTCTCTGGCGCTGTGTAAACAACACAAAAAAAGGAAACGAACAGAGCGCAAATGAAATTTAAATTACAATTGCACGTACACAAGAAAATTTAATTTGTTCTTGAAGAAAGGAGGAAATGAAACAAAGTAACAAAGTAAGCGAGTAAGGCTTATGTTTGCATTTCAGTGACGAGACGTGATAACAAGAATCTACAAAAGTTCAATCACTTCCGCTGGGGTTGCTTTCACAGGTCGATATGGCGGCGAAGATTCCTTTTTGTTGGTTTGTTTTCATAGAACTCAGATTATAAAGAGCACTTGGCGTTGAATGGCATTGTTTATGAGATCATTCAAAACTTGTATTTACCTTTTCAATCCTGAACCGGGCATTGAGATGAAAAAAAAAAGAGAAAAAATCCAAAATTAATTTTGCTTTTTAAAATGCTAAATATCAAACAGTATACTCAACAAAGGAAACTCAACAGCCTGCTTTTATTTGAATTGTATCATTAAACATTTAGAAATCTTATCTCAGTATCCAGAGACTACTGAAAAAATAGGGATAATTGTCGTGAACCAATGTCGTACTGTAGGCGTGAAAGCGCCAACGAAAATTGCCATTTTTTAAGGGCTGTTTATGATGTCTTAACGGCATAAGGAGCATGTGTGGTTAACAAATATTTAAAACTGTAACCGAGGAACTGAACGTATTTAAGACCAACAGCAAAGCTTCTATCTATACAGACTTACCATCCACCAATAATTAATAAATCTCCCCTTAAGGTTTTACAGAATTGATAGTTTAAAATTTGCGGCTCCTCTTGATGATAAAATTTTATTAATATACGAAACATACATGTCTATGTATGTTTCATTCAAGAAAAGTTTTTATATGAGAACAAAACCTGTTTCGACCATCGTGTTGCCAGTCACTACAGAAAGTTGCAACGAACAGCAGTGTTAAAGTACACCTTGCAATGAATAGCGCATAAAAATACTGTTGAATAAAAAAAAAAACAATGCAGTAGACTCGTTTAGAAGTACAGGAAAAACTAAGTTGAGATATTAGTAAATGTCTTAACCCAGGGGTCTAAAGTAGCTTGTTAGTTATGATCAGGTGAGAATAGACGATGATTCCAGAATCTTTACTCAAGCCACTGACTTGGACACAAATGGTGGACATCGTGGATATCGTGGACATCGTGTTGTTCCACAATGAGGAAATTAAGAAAGGATTAAGGTACGAATCTTGGTGCAAATCATTTCGGTGCAACACTTAGATCCTTTTTCGCGATAAGTACGAAATTTAGGTTTCAAATTAAATTAGTTACTTCAAAATAATTGTAAGAATTAATCTTTAATTTGTTTTTTGAACCTCACTTTCTAGCTGGATTTAAGAAAAATGCTGAAGCAAACGTAAGTAAAGCATCGTGTGAACGGAGATTTGGATTCAATTGGAACCTTTAGGTGAAGCCGTGCAGAATAGTACCTATAAACCACTCAGTTTTTTTATTTCCAGTCATGAAACAACAAACAATGCAATAAGTACATTTAAGGATGTAGAACCTGGTGGCTGAAGTGGCAAGAATAACTATTTTGTGCTATACGAAAAATCATGCTGAAACAACTAAAGAGGGCAATAGATCTAGAGTGATTGATCTTGGTTAAAAACTACTTATTTGGATGGCAAAATTTATCGCTATGGCTCCGGACAAGGCTTTGCCCCCTTCCAGCTGGACATTTATCCTATCCCACTCGTTCATGTGCAAAGCACCGTACAATTCTCCATATAGCAGCAGACATAAGCTGCTACAAAACCCCAAACAGCATTACAATATAAAGAGATCATACCCGGCTTTGACAACTTATTCTTGTTGATATTTTTTGTCACTTGTATATTTCACACTCCACTTTTTATCGAAGCCAACCCTAAGGCATTACATAATCTGGCAGATAAGGTATTGCTCCCTATTACTCTTTATCAAGCCTCCCCCCCCCCCCAAAAGAAAATAGCTCGTAATAGCGTGATAATCTGTGATGTCATCATTTCCGAACTCGTGTTTTAGTCCTGAATCCGAGTATCGTATTTTCACTAGTTTCAAACTTTCGTGTCAACGCAGTCTTTTGATGTGAAGGTACTGGGTGTTAATGTTTAAAGTAGAAAATCTTAGCATTTCAGGTTTATTACGCCATGAACTAGTGAAAAATAAACACATTTGTATGGTCAGGAGTGTCCTGACGCTCGACAGCCCGTACCTCAATAGTTTATGGATTTGTAGAGCCAAACGCTTCTGCACGCATATATATATCTAGTAGTAGACTTTGAGACGTTACTTCAAGTTAGAAAAGTAGCCCAAATTCCACCCAGATTACATCCGACTGAAAGGAGAATTCTGTTCTATTTGTTTAAGGCCCTGCGCCAATAGTCATACTAGTTCCAGACTCTCTCTGTAAATTGAAGTGAATTGCATAAATGGTACTAGCCAATCTTGACATCGGAATGTATCCATTAGCGGGGAGTTTGCACAAACTGTGTACCCAGGCTTCTCCATGTAAATTCTAAAGAACCTATAACTCTTTGTGAAATCTCATGCAAATAAAATGCATGATTTTGTAGCAGTCTTGATTTTAAGCACTGCTTTAAGTAAGTGACGTGAAATGACCATGTAAACATTTTCATTGAAAACTGATGATGGATGAGGGTATGCTCGAATCAAAATATCCAAATGTAAACTTAAGTAGTTTGCTTGCATTCGAAATCATGGATACCGCATGAGCAGTTATACAGATTAATATTTATTTCCTTCTTTTAACATTGAGCATGTTATCATTTAGCAGATTAACAATGTCATTGTTTTACAGATAATTTTGTTATTTTTTTTCAATAATTATAACAGAAAGGTTATAGATAATTTTTAGTTAAACGAAGGTTTTAGCCATCTTTTTTAGTTGGTGGGGGGCGGGGAGGGAGGGAGAGGAGGGTGTTAACTGGGTGATTTGACCATAAAAATATCCTTTCCATCAAAAACGGCATGCCAAGTATACCCTGCCTAATGTGTCATGTCGATTGTCAATCATAGTGCAATCTGCACGACATTTCTATTCTCGATGGTTCATCGCCATCATGAATAAATGTGCGAAAAGATTTGTGCAGACGCGAGAAGCGACATCCAGAGTACCTTTGCACCCTTGTCCTCTCACGAGCAATACCAAGAGATTACCAAGATTTCTTTCCCCCCAAACGTTAATCGAAATGGATATTTTTTACTTTCAGTTTGCCATTTGGTGGTTAAATGTATACATAACGTAGATTTGTCATCATATTCCTTTAAATTTTCAAACTACTCAACTTAAATCGAAATGCCTTCTTACCTGTGGTCCAAGCATACCTCACTTTACTCATGATGTTCGAAAGATACGGTTTTTTGGGAAGTTATTTAACGCTTATTTACTCAAATCGATTTATAACCCTTCCAAGACTTTTGAGCCACACCTTGATAATTTTTATGTGTTTAGAGTGTGACTATTTGAATGATAGCTATTGTAAGTAATGTGTTGTTTGTTTTTCCATATTGTAAAATCTGGCCATTTGAGATAACACCTTACCTTAGCTACCTCAAAACCTCGTTCTTTTATATACACTATATATTAAATGTTTTCTGTCAACATCGAAATTGATCTATGGCAGGCATAATGTTGTTTTCGTTACAGGAAAAACTCATTAAATTTTGCAATATATTACAACATTCCCCTTTTAGCTGTATACTCTTCGTTACCTATAAACAATTATGGTAACTATTTTAAAAACCAAAAACAGACTTAAAATCTCTAAAAGCCCCTCTGGTGCAAATATCGCCGTTCTTTATAATATAACTTCATGCAAATATTCTTCTTTCTCGTCGAAAGCTGTAAAGTATATCATTACAATTTATTATACACTCTTTTGTACGTACCTCACAGTTCTTTGTCCTTCAAGCTAAGAACTAATACAAGCAATCATTTGCTGTGAGATTGAAAACGCTGGGTATTTGTGGATACGTTAGTCTTTCTCAACTCGTTTACATGTAAATATTTTCCACGAGAACGTGGAACGAGTCAATTTTAAAACACCAGCCGGGGGGGGGGGGGGAGAGGGGAGGACGAGTGCGACAACCAAGAGACTGGGATTAAAATTCCTTCTCGGCTTCAAGCTCTAATCTGTTGTTTTAGAAACACTAGTAACACTGTTATTTGTTGAAGTAATTCCAATGAAATTTTAAGGATAACATAAAGCTGTTCCATGATGGCACTCCTTTAAATGCTGGACCTACGTTAATGGACTATTGCACAAATACACAATTATGGTACGTAATTGCTCATTTCTTGATAGGTGTTTGGGGTGCTTGAGATCATACTATGGGGATACGCAAATACGACTTAATGGTAACCCTTGATAACTTAAAATTTCCCCCATTAATAATAATACTTCATTTTCTGAGGCAAACTAGCTTGACTAAACGTCCAGTTTTAACAAGCAGTTTTGAAAAGGGTCCTTGAGAGGTAGGTCTAAAAGCGTGTTTCGTATGTCACTTCGTCTGAGTCAGTAGGTTTTCCTCTGGAAACTTTGGAGAGGTCACGAAAGAAACCTCTGATTCCACCACGGGATGGGTCGCGTTCGAGAGTTGAGGATCCTGGCCACTGCTTACTTCTTTTGGTGCCAAATCCCATGGCCGGTTTCTTGCGAAAGTTGATAAGGAGCTGTTTGAGTCCTTTGCGAAAGTTTTCATTGAAAATAAGATAGATGCACGGATTGATAGCACCATTGACATGAGCTGGCACGGTTAGCGAAAGTAGCAGGGCAATGGGCATGCACCGTAGTTTCTCGTAGGCGAATGCAACCATCAGGATGACAATGTGGGCTGGAATCCAACAAAACGCAAACAGAAGAATGACGGTCACGAGCATCTTGATCACAGTCACGTTTTGCGCCTTGATTCGAATCTGTGACATGTTTTCCCCAAAAGCCTGTCGCCTCCTCAAAACACAGATGATTAAAGAATACAAAACGGCCATCAAAATGAGAGGGATGACATACAAAAACGTAAACCTAATAACCACCTCGTACTGGTATATCTCCAAGTTGGTTTTCGAGTCATTACTCCAAAGCCCAAAGCAGTGGTAGTTTCCTCCCAGACTCCGTGCTTTATATTTGATGAGATACGTTGACACCAATGCAGATGCAAAGAGCCACAGAGAAAGCACCGCCAGCTTAACCTTCCTCTTAGACAGGGGTTCTCTTAAGACGTGAACGATCGCCAAGTATCTGTCTACAGATATGGCTGCAAGAGTTAGAACAGACCCAGCCACAGAGAGAGCGTTCAGAAAATGGAGCACTTTGCATGTAATGTGGCCCATCAATCCACCAAACCAGCGGTCTCCGATATAAAAATACGACACAGCCATTGGTACGGCGATGAGTGCATCTAGTATGTCAGCAGTTGCCATGGATATGATGAAGAAATTGAAGGCCACTTTTCGAATTTTCTTTTTCGTTTGTGCGATTAAAATTATAGCACAATTTCCGAAAAAGGCGACAATGGCCACAACAGCATAAATAGCAGTTAACGTGATCTTGGTGACCGTGTCCGGTGCGCCTAAAGTGCATCGTAGCTGAGGAGTGGTTGGTACAGTCGAGTTGTTCATCTCTGCAATAAAATACAACAACATTGACTTCTACTTTCGCAATGATTATCTCTACGTATTCATGTGCTTTTGCGAGCCTTACGGCTTCTAATTTAACGTTTTTAAATTATGCTTGGGGTGAATTTTCCATATTCGCCGACACGAAATTAAGTTAAATATTGCTTCCTATAGTTAATTTGAATAATTTCAATCCCCAAGAAGAATGCGCAGGTGAATCTGAATGAAAATGGTATATCGTCACGGAAACAAAACCAAAGTATACGATAAAGTTTTGATTTTAAAATTTCTCACCGGATTGAAACAAAAAACATACCGAGACGTTTTGTTCTCTTTGACATGCTATTTTCTGATTGTTTCTACGATAGGAATTTGCCAACAGGTTGGACGCATTTTGCCCCGTGATTTTTCTTAGTAGTCGTTCAAAATCTTTTCATCTAGCTTCAAAGACGTTTCAAAAAGGATAAATTGTCTAAGTAGCGCAATGAAATTAGTGGCATCAAGTTTTTTTCAGGGATATACGCCCTGTCATTTTTTTAAATTTTTTATTCTGAACTAAGACACCTGGGAATCGATTCTTGAAGGCAGTTGCTAAATTAGAGATGATAATGGTTTCGTTAAACATTACAGAAGTACTTCAAAAAAAAAATAAATGTTACACCCTTACTCACTTATTCAGACCACAGTGTGTTAAAGAAAAAACAGTTTAGGTATTTCGGCAACAAATGCTTGTAATTCATTTGTATATTTTGTAGACTAGTTCTAAAGTTCTTCACTTTGTCTGAAGGCAATACCTAGCATGTAGTTGAAATCACGCCTTTATTTTAATTGAGCCTTTTCTATGCTGTAATAAAACAAACTACAAGGAGTGAATACCTAAATATCATCCTTTATCGCGCCCATCACGTAAGTAAGGTACGGCAAAGGGAAGCAGCCGGTTTCATAACATTTTGTATTGAAGTTATAAAATGACATGCTTAAATTTACAGGGAAAAATGAGTAACCGCCTTATTTCATAATAATGTAAGCACAACTGCACAAAGACGTGAGGTGAAAGAAAAATCTTTAGCAGGAAAGAGAAGTTTCTTACCAAAACATTGAAGTAGTATCGTGCACCTTCACGGGCAGTACTGAATGGCAGAACATTCCAATTTGCAGCGTGTCAAAAGAAGGGAAATGCTGTGGTAGGAAGAATCAAAACGTAAATAATTAGCATTAATATAGAATTTATGGTAACATTGATTTAAATTAGGAAGGAAGAAATAGGCCCAAAACGTGCAAAGAGCCGAATGTTTGAATAATGTCTTGCCGCTGCCGGTCAACCCCCCGGCAACTTTAATTACATTTGTAAAACAAAAACTTGGAAAATATAATGTTCTTTGTTGTTTCTCTCCATTGAAAAAAAAATTCTAGTAGCATGTACTTTTAAGCACCTATGACATGAAATAAGTCACTTCACAACAGGGTTAAGCAAATAAAAATACTGCTACTCGCCCAACTCATAATTTTTGTTACATCGATTCTTTGAAATGTCCACCTCATATTTTCGTCTTTTAATTAAACCCTGAGAGGAACATAACCACGCGGGGGCAATCTTTTTTGGTGACACATCCAATCATTTCAGATATAACTAACTTCTACTTTTTGTGAATTCCATTCTAACATCTAACATATAAACAGGAGTTACCTAAATCATGGGTTTTCTTGCAATGAAAGAGTAATTCAGTCACCCTTAAATTGAATCGTCCGAGGGATTCGTCCTCAGAATTTGTCTCATTCTTCTATTTTATTTATAAAAAAATGTACGGTTAAAAGTACCCGTCGGTAAATCCGTAAACGCCAAAGGAAAATATTTTTTTGCAGCGGTCAATTTTCTATTCTAGGAGAAAATCAATCAATTCTTTGCAATCTCAAATCAAACTAATAACCGTTAGCTCAATCAGACACGTACACTAACATAACTACGAAAGCGGAGAACGATTATTGATACTAAAACTAAAAAACTGAGCACGGACAATGAATAACTTTTTCGGAAACAGTAGCTAGAAATTAAAGTTTTATGTTGATTTTTTGTTTATTTAGGCGGTTTAAACTTGATTTGTCTTCGCAATCTGTTTGTTTCGTTATTGGTATTATATTAAATGGGAAGCATTGGAAAAAGTTCTCGATCTTATTTAACTGAAAAAAAAAAGGAATAAAACTGTCAGGTTATTGAGCTTAATTTTTATTTTGTCGGTTTTTTTTTTGTTCAAAACTGAAACTTTAAGCGTTGTGATGTAAAAGTGGTGTCATGCTTTTCAGTAGGTCAACTTAAGCTTCAAATTACAAAAAAAGAAAACGTGAAAGTGTTTGTTGCCAATCGTGAACCTTGGGATACTTTGACAGGCTAAGGGTACACGTGGACATCGCGTGTGATTTATTAATTTGTTTTTATTATTAATTTTTTAAATTTGCGTCAGCTTCATTTTGCGTTTCCTTTACGTTCATTTAAAAACAAGGAAGACTTGGGCGTATCGTAAATAGTTTCCTTTCAATTGAGAGTTGCAATGAGGAAAATTTCTGCCGAGAGCTAATTAAACAATTACTGGGGTCTCGATGAAAAGCAAGGTATTAAAAACATATTTTTTTAAGGACGAATATTAAGTTGTAGGCGGGTATTAGGTTCTCGGCAGTATGTTTACAACAACAACAAAAATAATGTTGGAGAAGGAAACATACAATGGACTGTCACATGTTAGGAAAAAAATGACAAATACAACCAAACTGGGAAAAAAATAACGGATTTTAATCGTTCTTTCTCAAAAGCAATAGTAGGTTTTGATTGCTCTGTTTGTTTTGAGATAAAGGTGACATAATGCAATAATATTATCTTTTTGTATATAAAAGGAATACAAATAGCAAGGATTTTTGAATATCAGGAACACATCTTAACGTCAGTTCCTGAATTACAAACAAAAAATCCTTCATGGTGTTTTGTTACCAATAGCTACTTTCCGGTGGAAAAAAACAGAGATAAAAAAGTGCCAAAATCAGACAAAATATGTCAAAAGTTCTCTTTCCTTGGCGCCCGAGCGAACGTAAAAGGTTTGGATGCTCTAAAGTGCACCAGACTTTTCAAAATATAAATTTCATGAAAATGAAATGACCCCGAATTTTACATTTCTGACAGAAGGCAGCTGCATTTGACCATCTTTTAAGCACCAAAGTGTGATTCAAGGCTGGCCTCAAAATTAAACTTTTAACTTTCAACTTCCAAACACCACATCTTTTAAGGTGAAATCTTTATAAATCTACATAGACGGAATATTAGCTTCATCTCCAAAGCACGGAAGTTTCCCGTCGGCTTCCAAGAAAAAGACCAATTTGTTCACATAAATTAACAGTTACTTGTGAAAAGGTAAAATTGAAAAACTTGCCAATTTTAAGCCAGTCTTTCGGCTGTCTAAGAAGTAAGGGTAGGGTACTCAACCTTACTTTGATTTGTTGCTTTTCGCTCTTATACGACAGATGATCTGATTACTGGTTGAAATTCCAAAGACAATAACCCGGCCCTTGAAGTACCGTGCATTATGTATTTGAAATAGTCTAGTTGCTTGTATATAGTTATTGTTTTCTTTACATGTTTAACCCTGACAAACCCAGGTTAAATCCTTAGTTCAAATAATTTAACTTTTGTCTTTGAGTCTGTTAATGAAATCGACCGACTATTTATGCAAGTATGACCATTCGGTGAAAACTATTGCGTATTATTTTCCTGTAGTGCTGTTAATTATGCAGCACTATAAAGTGGTTCTAACGTTTGAGCCCTTTCAAGTGAAAGCTTTTAAGTAATACTGTAATATTTTGCGGTACCGTTTTTTTTCTTTCGATATTTCGCAAAACAAAATTTTGGAATTTGTCTTCTCTTAGAAGAACTACCATTCCACTCCTAATAAAGATAAAAAATAACAACATTATTTTAAAAAAAGCAATTTTCACTTACCCAGTGCATGTATTTCAAAACGACACGTTGTGGTCTTCTCGCAACAAATATAATGGTAGTACTTTTTGGTGCCTTGAGCAGTTTTGTATCTCTATCTCTGATAGCTTGGCTATCCTGTTCTAGTTGGATTACTATTTACTGAGGTGGTGACTTAAATGAAGATCATCGGGAAAGTTAAGTTGCACAATAAAAATTGTTAAAAAGTGTATGTTTGGATACTTTTGATGCCTTGAAGTGACAGGTTAATGGCACGAGGTTTCACGTCTCGAAATCAGATGTCAGAATTCTCGTGCGTATAAGGCAATTAAGAGTGGAAAAGAAATTCATATGTAATTTAACCCTTCAAAACTTGATGTTTCAATAAACATAAAATTTTAAAGTTTCTGACTGCGATGGACGTGAATTGGGGATGTCATCGAAGTTATTGAAACTGTCTGGGTTAATTTGCAACCACATATACTCTCACTGTAGCTCGGAAACTTTCACCTCTCATTTCAATAGCTACACATATACTCTTTTCGGAACTTCAAACTTTCAGACTTTCAAATTTATTTCACACTGTTTAGAGCATTGGCATTAACAATTATTTTAATAACACATTTACAACCATTTCCCATAAAGAAGCGTAAAAGAAAATCACAATCTGTGGAAGCACGTGCACAGAGGCCAAAGGAGCGACAACTTTCGTGTTGGCCACTGAAAATAATAACAATGAGAAATGAAATTAACTAAAATTAAATTGATAATCATTTGTTTGTCAAGAGGTTTCTACAATTGCCTGTTTTGGGCCCAGTACAAGGTACACACTTCTCATGCTCCACTTTAAGTAGAAATGATTTTTTTAAAGTTAAATTTCAAATGTCTAAAAGGGTCTGAAATACAACACCTCAATGGAGCAAGATCGTACGCCGAAATTAAATGTTCGAAATAAATTATGCTCTGCATGAGACGACGGGATTGTTTAATTGTCTGGGTTTCTCGGTGATACGAATACAGAAATTTTGCAAGTCAGATTAATTCTAAGTTTGCACCAAAAGTTATTCCAGCCTTCAAGTAATACAATAAGCAAATGTATTTTAAAACCATTTCCTGTAATATGATATCCAGTTCTTAATAGAAACGGTAGGTTCAAATCATTCTCTCTGATAGAAACCAGTGGGTACGCAATAAAGGGAAGCATTCATCCCCTGTTCATGTTGTGATACACATCGATTGAAGTATTTATTTATTTATTTTAAACTGAGATAATATAAAAATAACGAATAATACTCAACTAAGTTACAACACGGGCAGCCCGTGAACCAGGATAAAAAAGCATGGAATGGAGTATGGAAATTCTATGGATCGTCCAGTGAACCTCGGACAGCGCGTACCAGGGGGGGACGGCTGCCACCCCCCATAACATTTTTCTTGAATTTTTTTTCAAGACGATTTTTCATCAGCACCAGCGGTTTTCAGTAGCTGTGCGTATACTTCTTACACATATTTTAACAGGTTTGGTGGGAATTGGTTGCTATGATTTCTACATATGACGTCATAAGCAGTTAAGGTGGTCAAGCCATTTTTCAATAAAAATGTGTGTTTTTTACCTTTTGTCGTGAAAGAAAGCACAAAGTGTCCACAAAAAGCAGCGCAGTGTTTAATTATGTCATATTTTAAACCAAAGACTACTTGGTCATGTCGTTTCGCTGAACGTACTTCATAAATCTCAACTCGGTTTCTTATTAAAAAAAATCGAACATCAAATCATGTTCTTACCGTACGAACCCTTATAGACAAGTACGTGCACGGTCATCGTGAAAAAATATTCGCTTGTTTTGTTGATTTCAAAAAGGAATTTGACTCCGTCTGGCATGAAGGACTCTTACACAAATTACTGCAAATCGATGTAGGAGGATGTTTCTATAAGTTAATACAGAACCTATATTCAAATTCCTCATGCACCTTAAAAATTGGTAGGGGTCAAACCAGATCCTTCCAATACTTGAGAGGAGTACGCCAATGGTACCATTTGGAAGAATGATGGGATCTGATAAAGTATTTTGAAATGCATATGGTAAATCATTAATGCATAAATTGAAAAGCAAGGGGCTAAAGATGCACCCCTGGCCACATCGCTAGTGATTGCACCGGCATCGTTCACAAGGCGGACTCCACTTTCATTCATATTCCTGGTGTTGTTGTCCTGGCCCTCGAGGAGGCCCTTCACCTCCTCAAGAAGGGAGATACACCGCGCTGGTAATCCTCCTTCCTCACGTGCAGCCATTTTGAAGAAGGAATAAATTTTTTTCAGGCGGGAAAATCAAGGAATTAATAATCATAAATTACAATATAAGGTAGCTAGGTACCAAATTAAATTCCCTCTTATACGCTGATGACCTGATTATTTTATCCCGATCCAAAGTAGGTCTGCAAAATTGTCTAAGCACGTTGTATTCTTTTAGCAGTTCTTGGATGTTAGATATCAATTCCAAAAAGACCAAAATTATGATCTTTCAAAAACGTGCAAAGAAAAACTCCGATCTAGCATTCTACATAGGAAAGCAGAAAATTGATATTGTACACGAATACACATATTTAGGAACCCGAATCTCAACTGGTAATTTTAATTTTAATTTTAATGTGTCTCTTGGACACTTGAAAGAGAAAGTTCTTCACGCTCTTTTCTGCTTAAGAAAAAACACAGACATTAGTAGATTAAAACCTTCTTTGGCTTGTAAAATATTCGATACGATGATCACACCCATCATCCTATAACTATGAAATTTGGGGAGCTTACCAGAAACAGGATTTTAAAACGTGGGATAGCTCTCCAATTGAAAACACCTACTGACACTTCTGCAAGCGATACTTGGAAGTAAGTAATAAGGCTTCTAACGCTGCATATAGAGGTGAATTAGGTAGATTTCCATTAAGTATCTCTTTGAGAAGGATGAAGACTCTATTGTAAAACAAGCATTACGTTTATCTATAAATCTTCATTCTAATGGCAATACTAGCTTTTATAGTAATATTATGGAATTATCCAAATATTACAATCTACCGAATTTTGTTCCCAACAATTTAGATAAAACCAAAATATCAAGATTTAAAGAAATAATGAAACAAAAGTATATTACTCAGTGGCGGTATTCAGTTAATTATACAAGGAAATTAGAACTGTGTTATTTTCTGTTCTTATGTCTCAATTTCTGTTCTCATAACTCAAATTTTGTTCTTTTGGTTCAATGTTGGTTCTGATGAGTGACATACAGTGTCATCTAAATTCTATTCTGTTGCATCAATTTCGGTTCTGACTTGTTAATTTCTGTTCTTAATTCTTAAATTCTCTTCTTTTGGTTCAATTTCAGTTCTGATGATAGGAAATGAAAATTGAAGGTTCTTCTTAATGGAATTTGAAACAGAATATTGGCGGAGATCATCCTCCATAGCTTATGTTATATATTTTTCAAATTTTAAATCGGAACGTTTTTAGTTTTTACGCCAGGTTTTGAACGTTGTAATATTAGCTTCTTTAAACAGAAATTTCAAATCGTAACGTTTTCAGTTTTTACGCCAGTTTTTAAACGTTGTAATATAACTTGTTATAAGTTGTTTTTCTAGTATCATATTGTATACCCTTAGTTTAAATTGTAACGTTTCTGCCCTTAGAGTCATTCTCTGTAAGACCCTGAAGAAGGAAGGCTGTTCCTTTTGAAATATTGGTTAAAATATTATAGTTTCCTTTCCGTTGAATCATCCTTGCTTTTTTGTCGTATTTGGGTCTTTATTTGCTAATTAGATCCTTTACTACAGGATCCAGTACTTTTATTTTGTTGCGGTGGTCCATGCATGTTCGATCGTTTAAAAAACAACTTTCACCGATTGATGGTTGTTTCGACTTTAAACATTCTTTTTTTTTTTTTTTGATGAGTTCTAGCACTTACTTTGCAAAAAAAAAAAAAAAGTGGACAACCAGGGACACAAAACAGTTTAAACAATAAACGAGAGCCAATTAGCGCGCAAGAATTCGCATAGTTATTGTACATGTAAGACTGCCCTCTCCTCCGCAGAGGCCTCCTAGGGAAGAGGGAAAAATTAAAGCGCGCGGGGAACGCGTTCCCCGCGCTCCCGTTTTCTCTCTCCAGCGCTTCCGCTCCCGCTCCCGTTTCTTTCTCTGGTGTTTACTAACAGGAGCCTCTGCGGAGGAGAGAGGTAAAACTGAGTGATTTCAAATCGTCTGTGCAAATTGTAACGAATTGTCACGTCTCTGAGATTTCACAGCGATACGGCCACAAAACTGCATAACTACCGATAGACTGCTAGTAGTCTCTAATTTTGGCGATGGCGATTGTGGGGCGGGCGAAATACACACGCGCGCGCGCGAAATTTCGAGGCGACGCAACGCGAAGGGAGCGCTTGGGAAGTGCTCTATTTCCCTATCTTCCGCCGCTGTGATGGAAATCGCAGCGGCGAAGGTCAGTCGTACGTACTTATTCTACATCATAGGCGTCTTAAAATCAGAATCGCATAGAAATTGCCTATGAAACGACCCTTGATGGTTCTCACTCCCATAAAAAGGCTTTGATATGCAATAGGATTGTTCCACATAAATGGCGGAAATATTAACTGTGTTCAGCGACGTTACTGGTAACAAAGTTTTAATATCCTACATAGGCTCGCATAAAAAGTAATCACTCAACGGGAAATTCTTATGAGTAAGTCGCGATCCTGATAGGGGGAAGATTGTAATCATAACCATTATCAATTTCTTGAGTTCTTGATGGAACAGTCACCTTGTTCGACCATGCGGGAGACGAAAAATAGGAAGGATGAAACAATATAACAATTAATCATAGTCAAAACAAAATGATTGAATGTCGATCATTAAAGGACTTTTTGTCATGACTTTAGATTTTCCCACGAAGGCGTACATGTAAGTGACACAAGGACAATATGTAAGGGCTTATAGTTACAATCAAAACTTATGATCATAAACGTTTTAAAATCGTTAGTTAGCTTTCTGTGTTAAATGAATAAAGGAAATTCAAATCCAAACCTGCGGATTTGTATGGCGGTGACCGTGAGTACCTTCAAAACGGTCTTATATTCCAAATTCTGTGAGATTCTGACTGGCGGGCCAAACCACAAATGTTCTAAGTGTCGTGGACATAGCGATTTTATTGTACGCACAAGCTAAAAAAAAATGGTCAACTACAAAACCAAAATACTTCTCTGAATCGCTTGTCAATTCTAAAGGAACTCTTTTAGAACGTTTGCATAAGCCTTTCCTTCGAAATCCTTTAATTGCAAATTTTGTATACTGTCTTGCATTTAGTCTTGAAAGATCCGTACCCGGTTGCCGGGCATCTAGCAAGGGCACCCAACGGGAAAATTTTAGCAAAATACTTGAAACATCATTTTCTGTTTTCTTAGATTGTTTCAGAGCTTTTTAAAGGCATCTTTGTTTAAGCTAATACAGATTGATCTGTTCGGATTTAAATTTTTAGCGGAAAATTTAGGCTGCAGAAATTTTAGGAAACAGAATCCTATCCGCCGTATTTCCGAGTTGCTGAGAGCTCTCTGAAAATGCTAGCTGACCTTATTTTGCACTCTAAATGATATATTTGTCCCTCCGAAAATTATAGGAACTTATAAATACTCTTGTTACGAAAGTCCGACGTGATGTTTCGCCGAAGAACTCTACCGGCTTTCACTGCAATTAAATCCGAAAACCTCAGGCAATTTTGGCCTTCCGAACAGATATTCCTCGAAACGAACCGTTGGTTGCCCTTGATCTAGACACTGCCGATTAATAAATGGAAAGGAATTACGCAACTCAATACTGAGAGTGTACAGGAATATTCATTGGGCATTTCCTCACTTGTTGTAAATGTGGTTTTGATTATTTTTGATTAGGTGTTGGTAACTTCTAAGTTTACCTTGTCTCTTGGTCACCATCGCTAACTCGACCAAACGACTGAAAAGCAAATTTAAACCACAAAAAATACGCCTTACATAATTATAAACAATTGGGGGTCACTCCATCATCAGCCTGAGAAATTTTCTATTAATTTGCTTTATAGTAGATTTCTTAGGACACTTTCGTTGTATGCACACAAAGTAAACATACTGTTAGAAATCCACAGGAAGTCATAAGCGCTCGGAAAACTTCCTTTTGCAAGCATTGAGACGATATTAAAAAGCTTTCCTCCCAAATATATATATATATATACGGCTTGCGCTCATTTTACTGATGCTCAGATCCTAACGCCGAGTGGCACGGGTGTCTTTTGGAATCCTGACGGTAAGTTGAATGTTATGATTGTGTTACAAAATATATAAAATATTTGCCTGCAAATAGAGTTTTTATGTCTTTTCTCTGATTATTTGTTGTTTAATGATTTACGTGAAGCGGGTGATTGTGGGGAGGACTTATTGGGCATTGCTGCCACCCCCCCTCTATTGTCTCTATGTTGGTCACGTGATCGCACGAACCATGTGCTTGTCATTCGTCTCGAGACAGCCGCGGATCAAGACGTGTTTTTGTCACACCGTGGTAAGTTCAGTTACTTCGTGTTTATTTCCCCCTTTTTACTCGGTATTAGCTTATTCGAGTCTCCCGTTTCTGGTTTATGTGGCATATTTTCCTCGAGGTTTATTTTAATAGTCGGCCTGGGTCGTTTTTCGCTTCGCATTCCTCGCTGGCATTCCGCTGTTAACCTTTGTTGTCGTTTCCACGTGGTCGGTTACTTTCTTGTGATTTATTGTTATTCGCGATGGCTCTTTCTCCTCCCACAGTCCTTGTTTTCGGTCATTCTTTTGTTAAGAGGCTTCGTGATGACCTTCGGTCGAGTTTTGATCCCCGGGCTGACCAGACGTTTAACCTCTCGGGTGATGCCATTGTTCACTTGTATGGCGTCGGAGGGCAGACCTTGCGAAGATTGCACCAACGAGGAGACCTTGGTGTTGTTTCTTCGATTTCTCCCGCGATTGTCATTCTCGAGATGGGCACAAACGACCTGTCTGGACTTCGGCCAGAGGTCGTAGGATCGGCAATCGAGGAGTTGGTCTCTTTGTTGCTTAAGTCCTATTCTGTTCGAGTAATCGGTGTGTGCGAGGTGATACCTCGTGTTCGGGCGCCGTTTTTTAACGACGCTGCACTGGTGCTCAACCAGTATCTTCGCGGGGTTTTGGACCCTATTCCCAATGTTTTCTGCTGGCGTCATCGGGGCTTTACGGATCCTTCAGTTGACCCGTATGCATCCGACGGAGTCCATGTGAATCCGTTCGGACAGTACTGTTTGTATCGCAGTTATCGGGGCGCCGTGTTGAAAGCTTTACGTATGCTTCCTTCCTTCCCACCATCGCTGTAAGACTTCTTGTTTTACTTCTGTTTGCTTGTTATGCAGCCCGCTCGATATAGTTGTTATTAGGTTTTTATATTACTCGCTCATATAACAATACCAACGGACTTAATTTCCTTGGTTGGCTTGTTGTGTTTCTTGTTATTTTGACGAGGGCACGTTCCTGAGTTCATATTTTTATTTTTTATTTTATTTTATTTATTTATTTATTTATTTATTTTATTTATTTATTTATTTATTTTTTTTTTCCTGAGGCAGGGTTCCTCAGTTTGTATTTTTCTGAGACATGTTTCTCATTTTATTGTTATGAAGCATGCTCCTCAGTTTATATTTTTATGAGACATGCTCCTCAGTGGTATTGTGAGGCAGGTTCCTCAGCTTGTAGTTTTTATGAGACATGCTCCTCAGTTCTTTTGTTATGAGGCATGCTACTCAGTTTTTATTTTTATGAGACCTGTTCCTCAGTTTTATTGTTGTGAGGCACGTTCCTCAGTTTATATATATATATTTTTTATGAGACATGCTCTTCAGTTCGATGTTGTGAGGCATGTTACTCAGTTTATATTTTTATGAGCTCTGTTCCTCAGTTATTGTTGTGAGGCATGTTCCTCTTATCAAGTTTTTGTTTTGAGGCACACACGGGACTTGCTGCTGCGGCAACCAGGTGTTAGCCATGCTTGTCCAGCCTCGTAGCCTGAGTTTTTGTTCTTTGGGATTGTTCATGTTTACCATTCGTTTATTTGTTTGGGTAGTGTATGTTTATTATCCCGAGGCTTTGTTCCTTGGGATATTGTACTGTCTCTCAGGTCATGTCTTGGTTGTAAATTTTTTGTTTGTTTTTTTTTTGTTTTCTTCTGCTGAGTGTCACACAGAATTTACTACGGTGGGAACTATTTGTTAGCCCTGCATGTCCTGCCTTGTTTGTCTATTTTATTGTGAGCACCTATTGTATTTGCATGTGCTCTGTTACAGTCCGGATACCTGCTTTTGTTTATGTTTAGTTTCAGATGCCTCCCAGACGGTCCACCCGTAATAAGCGGCCTTCGTCTCAGGCTCTTGAGGCCTTAGCCACTACCCCTCAGAGACGACGCAGGGGGGTAAGTTTCCAAGACGAGCCGGTTGCTGCAACTGCTGACCAGATCCAACCAGAGGTGTCCATCCCTTCGTTTGATTTGCCGCCTCAAGTTGTCTCTGATATAGTGGCCCGGGTTACTGCCGAGGTGACACGGCAGGTGCAGCCCCTCTTGGCCTCAGTCCACGTGCAAGCAACACCACAGCTTATGTCCCAGGTCCCAGTACAGCAGGTGCAGCAGTTACAGCCATCTCAGGATGTTCAGCCGCCAAGGGAGGTTCCCATAACAGACTCCGATTCCAAAGCTCAAGCTGCAATCCAGCCCGCTCTCCAAGCAACACACGGAGCCCTGGCAGGTGAGCTCTTACGGACAGATTTACACCGCCCACAAGACTTATTTTCCTCAGTCAATTTGCCAGTGGACGCCCGTGTGTCAAACAAAACAAAAACCAAAATATGGAACCAGGAGTTCATAGACTTTGGGTCCCTTTTAGTCAACCCAACCTTGGATGGGCGTTATCAACTTACCATCCAGAACTCGGGTGAGGGTATCGGGCCCGCCTTGTCTTTGGAGCCGGTTAACAAGGCTAAGAAGATAACTTGTATTGACACTTGGCTTCAGGCCTTTCATATCTTTGTTGGCATTTATACTAGTAGATATCCCCACGAAGCCCCTGGGTTGATGAAATATGGGGCCACGGTTCAAGACCTAGCTATTAGGGGTCATAACTGGCGATTTTATGATGACAATTTTAGGTACCTAAGGCAAACTCAAGCATCATCCCTCCCTTGGGACAGCATTCACTGGGAGCTCTGGCTCCGCTCCCAGAATAACCCCAGTACTCAGAGAACTCCACCTGCGGGGGGCTCTAGGAAGCCCTTTTCCCCACGACGGGTCCCAACCGGTTATTGTTTTAAATTCCATAAGGGTGGGGATTGCTCAGGATGCGTTTTTAAGCATTCATGTTTTAAATGTGAGGGCTCCCACAGGGCCCTCAACTGTAATTTTCGTGCCCCTAGTAGACAAGTTGTTCATCAGACCCGGGGGTCAAGTAAGCCATCCGTCAAACCCAACACTCCCCAGCCCCTCACCACCCCGGTTACCAACACCTGTAGGCAGTGATCGCCTCCTTTTGTTTCTTTCTGGGTACACCCCTTCAATTGTCAATTTCCTAGTGAAAGGCTTTCGGGAAGGATTTCCTGTACACTATGCAGGTTCCCGTTTTTCGTGTGACTCCCCAAACCTGAAGTCCGCTCTGCAGAATCCGGCTGCAGTTGATGCTAAACTTTGCAAGGAGCTTGAATCCCATAGGCTTGCAGGCCCTTTTACTTCCCCCCCCCCCCCCTTTTTCTGTTTTTCGAGTTTCCCCACTTGGTTTGGTACCCAAGAAAACTGAGGGGGAGTTTCGCCGGGATGTTTCCTTGCCAAGACCGACATTAAAAATGCCTTTCGCATTATTCCAATTCGTCCTGAGGATTACAATCTTTTGGGTATGTGCTGGCAGGGCCTCTATTATTTTGACCGCTGCATGCCTATGGGGTGTTCTAGTTCCTGCAAAACTTTTGAGCTTTTCAGTACAGCAATTGAATGGGTTGCCCAACATAAGTTCCACACAGAATGCATTCTTCATTTGCTGGATGATTTTTTGATAGTTTCCCCCACTGAGGACCTTTGTAAGCGACAATTGGAGTTATTTTTAATGTGCTGCAACTATCTGGGTATCCCTATGGCACCTGAGAAAACAATGGGCCCATCCACAACTATCACCTTTGCAGGCATTGAATTAGATTCAGTTGAGATGGAAGCTCGACTTCCACAAAACAAGCTTGACAAGTGTAAAGAGTTAATTTCAGAGTTTCTTAAGCGTCGGAAGGTTACTCTTAAGGAAATCCAATCCTTGACAGGCTTACTTAATTTTGCTTGTGCAGTAGTTGTTCCTGGCCGGGCATTTTTACGGCGCTTGATCGACTTAACCTTGGGCATTCGAAGTCCTCACTTCTTTATTAGGATCTCCAAAGAAGTTAAGGAAGACCTCAGGGTTTGGCAACATTTCCTTACGGGTTTTAATGGGCGCTCCTTTTTTCTTAACGATTATTGGTGCACATCCACCCATTTAGAATTATATACAGATGCTTCGGGTGCCCTTGGCTATGGGGCTGTTTTTGGTCAGCACTGGTGCTATGGGGAATGGCCAGATAGTTGGCGACATCGTAATATCACTCTTCTTGAATTTTACCCTATTGTTTTGAGCTTACATCTGTGGGGAAACCAGATGCGTAACCAGCGCATATTGTTCTTCACAGATAATGAGGCTTTAGTCTACATTATTAACAAGCAATCTTGTCGTGATAAACAATTGATGTTCTTTGTACGTAAGCTGGTGCTAATCTGCCTGTCACACAATATACTTTTTAAGGCCAAGCATATTCCCGGTTTGCACAACAAATTGGCTGATGCGTTGTCTCGGTTGCAATTGCAGACCTTCAAGCAGTTGGCACCAGCTTGCATGCATCAACATCCTACAGAGATACCTCTGCATCTGCAGCCAAGCAGCTGGGAACTGTACGCTTCGTTTTTGTTGCAGTCCAGTCTGCAGCCTTCATCTATACCCACATATAATCGTGCTTGGCAACTTTTTCATCAGTTTTTTCATACAGTTTTTCAAACAGACTTTGGTTTCCTTCCTATCTCACCGCCAGTCTTGGCATTGTTTATAGCTTACTTGTTTAATGCTCAATATGCACCATCCACTGTCACCACTTATGTGTCTGCATTGGGTTACAGTCATAAGCTCATGAATTTTCCAGACCCTTCTAAAGTTTTTTATGTTTCTCAGATGCTTAAAGGCTTTCGTAAAGTGGGCTTCCGCTTAGATAGCCGTTTACCCATTACTCTACCAATTTTAGATAAGCTCATATCTGTTGCCCCACGTCTGCAGGGCTCTTACTATCAACTTAGTCAGTTCCGGGCTATGTGTTCTTTGGCCTTTTATGCCTTCTTAAGGATCGGTGAGATAACTTCAGTTTCTAAACGTGACTCTACTCCCCCACTTCAACTTTATCAAATTACCAAGCTGCTCAATCAAGCGGGGGATTTAGTTGGATTTAAGGTGACATTCGGGGATTTTAAACATAATTACAACTCACGGCCGTTCTCTATTGAGGTTCGTCGTCAACCTCATTCTTGTCCTGTTGATTTGTTAGCGACATACTTAGCTTTGCGAGGGTCTGGCTCCGGACCGCTTTTCATGACAGTGGATGGGTTACCCATTTCCAGAGCACACTTTTCGCAACAGCTTTCTTTAGCCATTCAATTTTGTGGGCTAGCACCCTCTCGTTATAAAGGTCATAGTTTTCGGATTGGTGCTGCCTCTTTTGCTGCAGATCAGGAGTTTTCTGACACGCAGATTCGCTTGCTAGGTCGATGGAAGTCTAATGCCTTCCAGAAATATATCAGGTTGCCGCGTCTTTCTAAAAGCTAATCAGTGGCAAAGAACAACTTGCAGGGCAGCTGTTATATGATAATTTCTTCTATGTAGGTATAAATTTTAGTTTTGTTTGTCTCTGCTGGACAGCTTCCATGGGCGGCTGTTTAAAAAGGCCTTTTTCATTGCATGTCTTCTCATAGTCAGCTTATAATGTGTTGTCTTCGGTGTGTAGCTTGCATGGGCAGCTATTTCACCAGAGGCTCAAAATTTCGGCTTTGTTTGTCTCTGTTGGATAGCTTGCATGGGCGGCTGTTTCAAAGGGCTTCTTTCATTGCAAATCTCTTCATCGTCAGTTTATAATGTGTTGTCTCTGGTGCTTAGCTTGCATGGGCGGCTATTTGACCAGGGGCTTTTCATCGGTTGATAAGCTAGTTATGGTCAGTTTTACAATTTGGTCTCTGCTGGCGAGCTTGCAAGGGCGGCTCTTTCAGCAGAGCTGTATGGATAGCTAGTAGGACAATAGTAATTTTAATGCATCAATTGTAGACAGCTTGCATGGGCGGCTGTGCTTCACTAATTTTACCTTGTGCATGTTTTTATATTCTTAGTGTAGTTTTAGGTCAATTCAGCTACCCCTTTTGGTCCTGCCCTTGCCTGGGGTGGGGCAGCATATGTTTTTGCATAACATATGCTTTTGGCGTTTTTGGTGCGCTCACCTTTACCGGGCCAGACTATGTATCATTAATTTTTCAATGAAATGTGATATTTTAATAAAAGCGGCTATGGGCCTTTGCCCATAGCCATACAATGCCAATCTTGTGTGTTTCTCCTGCTGCCCAGTAAACAGAGCTCAGGCAAGGCAGTTTTGGGGGTCAGTTTCATTGAGGGTTGAAGAGAAAAGGCATAAATATGTATAATAATGCCATTCATATTTTAAATCGAAGAAGCCGTTAGCTACCGGAACAGTACATGATACTTCCTGTCAATTAGGTATACCATTGACGAAAGTTTTAGACCTAATCCTAACTCCAGGTTGCCTGTAACCTTTTGGGCCGGTGCCTTGCGTAGAGGAACTTAGCGCTCAGTTTAAATTTTAAGAACTTAAAGATCAATTTAACCGGGTTATAACGGTATGTTTTACTAGCATATAAAATTTGCCATCAGATATTATATGTGTTTGAGATAATCAGTTTGTTCCACAAAAAATCTGATATTTGTATTTGCACGTAATTGAAGCAAGGATTTCTCAAAAAGACTTACAGAGGATCAGGAGACTGAAGATGTACATGTCTTGACAAACATTGCGGATATAAAGCGCTTTATGGCCATGAAACCTATAATCTCAAATTGTGCGATTCGAATGACTTTCTTGTGCGTTCGTCACAGAAAAAAAGAGTATCTCATGGACGAAATAGGGGTTGATAAAGAATTTTCACTTCACCGTCTACACAATATCGATAATAGGCCAAAACGAAGTTTCTCCAAATTACCCCCTCGAATTTCCACTGGCTGTAACATTGTATTTCGTTCTACTCGCAAAAAGAAAATATCAAAAATAGAAAAAGTTAAAACAAGAAATCAATCCTCTTTACTTTATAGCAAACGTGAGACGCTTTTGTTGTGTTTTCACAAAATGCTCCTTTATTTGCGAGATGTGCCAGTACAAACATTCAACTTCGAAAGCGTCCATGCAAATGGCAACGAAATCACTTGACCTTATTCGACCAATAGCTATTATTGAATAAAGAATATACACCGTTAAGATGACGGAAAACGTCACCTTAGGCAAACAGGAACAAGGTTTATTTATATTGAAATGCATGTGCACGATTTTAGCTATAGATTAAACCTTTTCACAGCTGGAGAGAAGAGGCCACTTCATATTGCTTCAGTGGCGAGTGAGTTTAATGTCTATATGTTCTTGAGATTTAGCTGGTTTTCTCTTCAGTTAACTGCGCTTTAAGATCAGAACTTAGTCTAATAGTGTGTAGCTGGTAGTAATTTATTCAATGCTTAATTATCTATCCTAGCAATTTTAAAATAATTGCGAAAGCGAAAACGTCGTCGTTTTGGAAAGGAGGTCGATGTTTTACCATCAAGTAAATTTCAAAAATAACCTAGCTTATTCCTCATTTTATTTTAATTCAATGGTTGCCGGCTTTTCTTTTCCGCCTGCTGCTGTTCATTTTAATTTGCTTGTTCCTGAGAAGTCATTAAGGGAACCAGGGGGCATAATTTACATTTTTACAAATCCATAAAACAACAGTTGTATTTCAGCTTTTGAAAACATCACATTTTCAAAAACAAGAAGCTTTTACTTAATTGCATCTGTAAACATGAAAAAATGGAAATTAAACAGGATCTCCTGTTACTTTAAATTGCCAGATATCGTTAACCGAGTGTTACGTCTCTTAATCCCAACCCCTTTTCGTGGGTAATCCCATATATTTAAAGGCATGCAAACATATGTCGTCACTCTATCTAATGTATAAGTGGTGTGCTAATTCTAAGATTAGCCTGCAAAATTAGCAGGAAGACTGAGCAGATTGCGTTTTTATTTTACTTTCTCATCAAACAAAAGGTAGCATTTTGTGTCCGTGTTATGAATAATAAAATACTTCCAAAAGGTTTTGTGAATCTGATTTATCAACGGTATTTATTTCTTCTTTTATTTACTCACTGTAAAACCACATTTTAATTGGAATCCTGAAATGTTTTTGAAGAATTAGCTTCCTCTTCTTTCCTTATCAATAAACCTGTTATTAAATTAAGAGTGAAGATTGGAAACCTCATTTTTCTTTAGCAACCTTGCTTAAATAAAAACCAAGCTGAAATATTAAAAACATTTTTGTCGACATTGACGTTTTAAGTTAAGCCTTTTTTTCATGGAAATAAGTTGCAAATGTGTAATTTGCTCTTGTTTTATGATCGTAAAATAAGACATTGTAGATAGAGACACGGAAAATTTAGTAGAATACAAAATTAAGACTGTTGTTTGCAAAATAAGAAAGATTCTAGATATGTTGAAATTAGACTTTATACAGTATTCTTGCAAAATAAAGGAAGGAAGAATTAATAGAACAAAACATAAACTGTGTCTTGCTTTATAATCTCCACTTATGTCGAAGATAAGCTATAAAGTCAGGAAATAATTTTGATGTATAATGGAATCTCATCCATTAAATACGGAGCGTGCAGTGCTAATTGCTCGGAAACTACTCCATCCTCTTTTCACTGACGTAACCTGTGGGGTAGAATAACTTCAAAATTAATACCGCCCTTGCATTAATCATGAAACAAATTTTTAGTTGTCGCGGCGGCACTGATAACACATGCTTGCCTTTCAGTTTATCTGTTAAACACTTTGAATCTCTCTTGTCTTTAAAAGGGTCAAAACCGTCAGTGGTAAGTAGCTATAACTATATCACTTAACATATCCAGACAACTTATGACGTTCTCAACAAACAGTTAGTTAATATTCTCATCAATCCCTCTGTTTCTGAGTTTAGGAAGCTATCACTTTTTGACCACTGTTGCAGCCAAAGTTAATCATATTCTTTCGCTCTTTCATGAGTGAAATGTGTTAGTTTACAAACCATACTTCTTGGAAATTATACACTTCACTTCAGCAGTATGGTCTAACATGACTGTATTATTGTTTTTATGCCACCGTATTAAGAATATAGTTGTACAAAATCAATTGGACGGTAGCGTAAATTGACATCTTTACTTAAAACTCAGGGTTTTCGATCAGTGTCAAACGCCTGTTTTATCTATAGGAGCCCTTAAGATTGGACGTGTCAAGGGATTGTATTCAGCATGGGATCTTAATGCTTCGTACGCGTAAAAACAACTATCGGTTTGGTAGGGGGAAATATAACTGAATGA
This sequence comes from Siderastrea siderea, assembly GCA_964030785.1. Taxonomy (NCBI): domain Eukaryota; kingdom Metazoa; phylum Cnidaria; class Anthozoa; order Scleractinia; family Rhizangiidae; genus Siderastrea; species Siderastrea siderea. Next base: position 36,611,934 of record OZ034968.1, read on the forward strand.
CCCACACGCAAACACTATAAACCTGAAATAAATAAATAAAATCGGAATTACGCCTTGAACGAGAATGTCTGTGAGTAACACAAAAACGTTCCACATTTTCGCTACCGATAGAAAACTCATGCGTGCCATATAGAGTTTTTTAAGGAACGAAGACGAACTGCATTTGAGCTTGTCTGATCAGTTAATTGTAAATTAAATGTTGAATATTAATCATAATACATTTTAAGTGAAATTGAATAAGTACCTGGAAGAATGAAATAATATGTATATACTGTGTATAAAAAGTTTCTTGTACTATTGTGCTTTTTTCTTTTCAGTGGTAATTAATTTTTTTTTAAATTACTCAGAAATGAGTTTTTTTTCAGAAAGCTGATGAGAATTAATATGCAGTACCTAGAAAAGACGTTCCCGAGTCCCATTGGTTACTTGTCATACAAAATTATTCTATATCTGTTTTAGTGTTCATTATACGGCAAATCCATGATCAACAACCCGAATTGCTTTTCTTATCATGCAACCTTTTATTCAGTATACTAGCTAGCAGATGATTTGCATATTAAGTAATTTGATAAAACCCCTGAACAAATTAAGTCAGTACCATTTGTTAGTTACCTGTCTCTCACTGTTTGCCAGACTCAGCTTATTGACTGATGCAAATTAATCTCGAGAAATTTACCGTCATAAACTTTAGGCGAGATAGTGGGGAGAATGTTCGTTAAACGTGCTTGCTGTGCTGTGTACTCTCTTGTCGCCGTTAAACCATTCTGCTTCTTGGCGCGATAGAACTGGGTATCTAAGGGAAACAGCGCCTCGTAACTAAGGTAAAAAGAAGAAATGCCCCTCCATGCAGCTCTGTCTTAGAGTTGACTAAGTGGTGTCTCGTCAGTTTCACTGTTTGCCATTAATTTTAATAGCGGGACCTGTGAAATGTCGCTATAAGAGTCAAGTTTCACCGAGTTAGCTGGTTGCTAATGTGTATACGTTTTGCGAATTTAGCATATAATGAAGTGTGCACTGTGTTATTAAAAAGCACCGTTCACTGACCTGAAGCTATCGGCGTTTAAGTCTCTCCAAAGCATACGTGGACTAAACTTTGCAATGAATGGCAGGAGCTGGGCTTATATTTAATTAGATAAAAATGAATCAATGAATTGGTTTTGTTTTTTATTTCTTATCCATGGAAAGTTGAGTCGAAACTAATGAAACCATTATGTCCGATCGCTTAAACAAAGTCCAAGTTAAATGTGGCTTAAGGCTTAATAATCGAGGATAATAGTGGGACTTCATGGAAAATGCCTAAGGGGGTCAAAATCTATTATTTGAACTTGGACAAGCCACTGTCTACGAAGACAACGTCTAATCTCGTAGTCCCTGTTTCAAAATGATTTAAACGAAGACTTTCCTAAAATACGTACAAACTTCGTTGAAACTATCGAGCCTAAATGGTCCCACCAAATGTTTGATCCACGTGTTTTTGTTATTAAGTATTCTTTTTGGGATCGAAATTTGAGCTTTTCATAAGCGTCTTTGACACCTGCCGCTTCTTATAGCTTGTAGTTGTTTACCAGGTTAAAATTGTCTATCTACAAACACTGTCAATTCGGCTCTCTCTCCAATTAAATTATATACTTTATTTTATGAAATTTGAACTAGGTCTCTGTCACATTAAGAAAACTTTAGTTACAAGCAGGCTGTTGGAGTTGCAGACTCTCTAACTACTCCGAACAGCAGAAGATTCAGCAGAAATTTTCTTTCTCGATGAAGAGTTTGTTAACAATTTCTCCAAATTCTGCCCATTCCAAACAAAACGTCTTATGATTATTATATTATCGCCAGTACTAAGAAAATTATTTCATTATTTCAGCTCTTGACATATTCATTGTCTACACTCTATACCCATGCATATAATTTAAATTTCATTAGACCGTCTTATTGGCTTGAGAATCATGCGCATAAGAATACAAATGTACAAGATACTGTTCGTGATTGGTGGAATAAGGCATTAATTTACTCTGCTATGACTAGTGCTGCATTCCCTGGTTCGAGTTTCAGTTCAAACAACGATAGTCATATCAAGAGCTCGTAAAAACCGAATAATTTCCCACAGGTCAATTCAATCCACTCCACAAATTATTTGTTATCATGGCAAAAGCGATAATTAAATCGAGTTGATTTCCTTTATTGTTAAATAGGTTGTGAAATGGAAGCCTTGAATTACACAGACAACTTCACTGTGACTGGGTCTCCGGAGTACAAGGAAGATGAAGACCAGGCCGAAGTAATCGATGATGTCACTAAGATAATCATCGTCGGAGCTTACGTCGTCATTCTTCTGTTCTCCTTCATTGGCAACTCCCTCGTCATACATCTTGTGCGCACGCGCGTGCATGTTCGCAAAAACCCGTTCAACTGGCTTTTGGTCAACACTGCTGTCGCTGATCTCGTGGATGTAATAACAGCTTCAGCCTTCTCACTGCCATTTTACCTGTGTGGATACTGTTGGATATCAGGAGTATTAGGGACAATAATATGCAAGATCATCCCATACTTCCTAGTTGTCTCCATTTGTGCTTCCATTTGGACGCTCACAGTCATTGCCGCTGACCGATATGTGGCCATTGTGTGTATTCGGAGGAAGCCGCTGTCATGCAGGTCAGTTGTGCGTTCTATTATCGCCGTTTGGCTGTGCTCTGGTATGGTATTTAGTGGGCAGCTGTACAAATTCAAAACAGAGGAGACGGAAGAAGGGGAACCAGAGTGTTACCATGAGTGGTACGAGAAATCGGAGGAGCTGTCTAAACTCTTTTACAAAGTGGAAATGATCGCAAGAGTTGTCATCACCTATGCAGTTCCGCTAGTCATCATGGCAGTGCTGTATTCGCTGGTCGCCTTCTTCTTGCGGAGACACAAGCCACCAGGACACGTCATTCAGCGGGCTCATGCCCAGCAAGCAAAAAAACGACGTGCAGTCATCAAGATGATGATGACAGCTGTCACCGTATTTGCACTTTGTTGGCTTCCGGTGCACGTCAGTCACATAATGGGGGAGTTTTACCCTGAATCGTATGATTCTATTCCCGAATTTCTCAGATGGCTGTTCTTCTGGCTTGCACACGCGAATGCAGCAATTCATCCCTGGTTGTTTATTGTCTTCAGTGAAAATCTGAGGGTTGGAACGAAAGAAATATTTCAAAATATCTGGAATAGAAGGCGGGGTCGATTTCAGCAACCAAAGTTTAGCACCTTGTCACAACAAAGCTTGGGATTTACAACCCTGGAGTTGACGGCCTCCAGGTATCTTGCACCATCACAGTCTTCTCTTGATACAGGTATTCTCAGTCTCGACACAAAGTTTTGAAAAGCTCTGTGCTAATACATCGATGTTGCGAACGACTTGCTGAGTGTTGCGAATTGAGCAAAAGGACATCCAAGGAAAAAAGATTATAATAATAGTGTGGACGAATAATGAACATTATGTTTTAGTCATTTTCAGTCATTCATATGTCACAGATTTCGTTTTTTTTTTGTTCACATATCAAGGTTAATGAACTATCTAGATTGCATGTGGATGATAAGAAGAAAAATTAATTTTATGAAGTAATGTATGAACAGATATTTTCCTCTTTTGGTATTTATAGAAAACAAGCTAATCATTTGGAAATGCATGTGGAATTAAACTCTGTTAGCTTTTGTGCCGAGCTAAAAAACATTTCCTTTCAGTAAACCATAGGACCACTTCAAGTGCCATTCAGAAGAGATATTCGCCTTTGAGGGCCGGATACAAATAAATAATTAGAATTGGACGTGGATTGGGTTATAAGATCTCGGCCTTACATTTTAGAGAGTCCCTTTTTTTTTTACTAATGTTGTCCTTTAAGGTTTGGCATTTTGAGTTTGTCCACTAAGACATGACTGACATCTCCTATTTGCTTGACTTGGTTTGATGTACGTCATTTAATCGGAGTTTTTTTAGATTTAAGACGGATATTTGAGCTAAATGTTATTTTACTAGTTTTTGTAGACTGTTAAACACGATGAATTATTAACTATGTAAGGGGACGAGGCAGTGGATAAGAAAGGTTCACGTATCAGAGAGCCACGGAGCTGAAATAGTATTAAAGACTCATCACAGCAAGTCTATTGTGTATTGTATACCTGTATATCATTTTTAAGAATGAGTGTAGGAAATATAAATAGCAAGGAAAACTTCATTTGCTTTAGGCTGTTATGTAAGGTCAAAATAGTTCGCTCATGTCGGTCACTCACGCTCTAGTCATCCTTCAGAATTGTTAGTGGCGTCAGCATAACCCAAATGCAAATGGCCGCCGTTACCGGATTGCGTCGCCTGGAAGAAACATTTGCAAAGTATTTCTCGCAAAATACCACGTCAGAATAAATTATTACGTAGACTCTTGCGGTCATATTCGTTACTGGGAGGATATAGAGTGACCTCATAAGATTTAAAATATAAACACGGTGCTAGATAGGCCGGAGTGACTTTTCCAGGGAAAAAAAAGCTTTGTTGAGCACTACAAGAATTTTAGTCGTTAAAAATTTCGGCAGGGTTTCGTATTCGGACAAATCATCAGTTACGCAAACGGTCGACACTCGCCTGCCTGGGAACAACTGGAACGGAGCAATCAAAACTTCGCGATTCATATCCAACATTAAACAAAACAAAATAAATAAATAAATAAATAAATAAATAAATAAATGAATAAATGAATACCTCGTTGGTGGTGTTACAATCGCATGGATTCCAAAAATCGTGCTCTGACTCAACACGTTTAAGGACCAGACAATCTTTGGATATAAGCCGGCATGAAATAAAAGGCCGGCCGAAATAAAGGGCACGAACGTTTCCACAAATTAAAACGTTTTTACAAACGAACATTTTAGAGGCATTGTCAAGAAAAAAAAAATGGTTATAATTAATCATTGTCCTTTGGTAAATTGAAATGTTCCTTGTTGCCATGCCTCTCACGCAACGACCGAATACATATAATTAAAGGCAAAGGACCCAACCATGAAAAACATGTGAATAACATACATCAGTATATATGCTGTCGGTTCTGAATGTCCCGTGATTTTCATGTCCTCGATGTTTAGAGTGTGTTAATATCCCATGCCGAAATCCTGGTAGTGAAAAGAACCTTGGACCGGATATCACTCCCGTGCGATACATGTACGTGGCTTATGGCGTTACCTACATGGTGGACTAAAAGTTAAAATGTAGTTTTCACAGTTAATTAATACAAGCAGCTTTACTTCAAGGAACGCAAAAAGGAGGGATTTGAATTGAAAATTACTTTTCGACAATTGAGGCTTTAATGTAATATCTTTTTTTCTTATAAAGCACCGAATCTCAGGAATTGTATGTTATCGATTAAGTGGGCAGAATAAAAAGCTAACGATTTTACCTTCAGCTAAAAAAGCTGTTTCATAAAAAAGGAAATTATATTAACTGGGATTTTAAAAACTATCTGTGGTTAGTACTTAAATTCCACGTTATTGATTGATTGATTGATTGATTGATTGATTGATTGATTGATTGATTGATTTTATCCGTGGTCTTCTCTGCCCCTCTCATGGGATTTATTTCCGGTCCAAATATCCGCCTGTACAAAACACATCACGAAGCCACCGTTCATTTCTGCTTTCAGCCTCTTTACCCTCATTCCTCTGTTGTCTGTTTTGTACATTGAGTTGACGACGGTAAGAAATTAACGTCACCAAGTTGTCCTTAGTTTGCAAGAAATTTTTTCGTAGTTGTTTCTTTGTTAATTTTTCTGCTCGATATCGAGGGCGGGACTTTCCGGAAGGCTGCACTTTCCGTCCCTGTTTTTATTTTAAATTCTTCTTTAGTCGGGAGCTCTACAGAGCCTAAAAGCGAGAAGGAGCGAAAAACAATTCTTTTCCTTGCCTGAGGGAGGGCCGGTATAGGATCTTCCCCGGGGTGGTTTTCTTTAAAATGTCAGGTGTAAATTCAAAAGCGTTGGTGGGCGTTGCAAAAGGATTTACTCTATGGACGGAAAGACTTCTTTTTTTCTTTTGAGAGATCACTTTCCCTACCGATTCTTTGCATTTTTTTAAATTTTTCTACAAGTGAAGTTTGTCATGCCTGAGTCAAATGACAATACGCATCATTCGAGTGAGTTTTGTTTTTCGTGTCTCTCGAGAAAAAATGTATTCAGTTTTCGTACCAAACACCTATTTATCTTCCGATTATGCGATAAATATGATTAGTAGCAGCAGGGCTTGGTGTCGTCCAGCTCCCTCTTTTATTTTATTTCCCAATTCCCTCTCATTTCAGCGGACTCCCGCCATGCGGTTTCCCGATCTATTCACTCCTTTGATAGCTTGAATTAGTCCCAAAAAGCAGAAAAAAGCTAATTGGCGCTCTCAGCTGCATGCACAAAGGTCCAAAATGCATTCAAACAGCTGCCGATCCGGATGTCAGTCCCAAATCAAAGGATTTAAACCCTTTGATTCCTGATTCACATACCTTGTTACTACATTGACAGCGCGTGTAACCACAAGTGACGAAATGAATCGCAAACATTTTGGGCATTAAAAACAATTTTTCCGACAATTACCTTTTTTTGTACTTAGTTGCAGTTACCGACACATCGCGTGACTCTCTAATAACAAGAAAGTGCATGTACCCGAGACACGTTCCCTGCCCAACAGGTCGGACTACTTGCCATTTGTCCGATAACGGATGTCCATCAACGTTCCGTTGCTGCAGCCTTAGCTGGAATATGTGCAGTTCTGATTTAAGCAGGGCAACGAAAGGAAAAAAGCGTCCATGTCGTTTCTGGGGAGGATCTCGAGTCATTATCTTTATATTTTTGGGTAGCAGATCAGGAGAGTAGACGGGCGTCTGAGTTGACTAATTTCTGATTTGGGTATGGTAATAAAAAAAATGGTAACAGCGTTGTATCCACAAGGTTAAAGAATCAGTGGTTTTATTAAAAATTTTTTAGGGTCTGAGAAAAAGCATAACAATTAATCTGCGGGATAAAGGTTAAGTGTTCAGCTTTCTTGTAGTTTGATGGTGATATTTGTTTAGTGTGTGGTTCAATTCTAGCTGTTACCATTCCACTCCTGGGCACACCCCAAGAAAATCCGACCCTTCCATCCCGGGGTTGGAAATGTTTTCAAGCAGTCTTGTCCTGGGTAGGCAGCTAGGCAAATTGAAATGTTAAACTAGTCGTCCAGTGAATTATGGGGTGATACAATGGAGTCTAACCTCGCGGAAAAGTTCACATATTATCAGGTAAGTCGATCAAATTTGTAGGCGACTGGCTGGAGAAAGATAATATCATTTGTCTTTTACATAAAAGGGTAAAAGAATAAAGAATCCTCAATACTATTACAGATTGCCTTCAGTAAATATAGCTAACGTTTTTCAAAAGTACATCGTTTACGAAATCGGTTCCACTCCACTCGAAAATAGTCACGCCGAATTCTTCACACCGTTGCCTGAAAAACCGTGTCTCGGAAATTTTTCATGTGGCCTGGTTTGTTTTCTGCACTCAGTTATACTTTGAAATTTGACAAAAAACACCTCTTCCCTTTCTTTAACGGATCATAACTTTTGAATGAAAGTAAAAAATAAAATTCGGAGAAATATTTTTGGTGTCAAATTATCTGGCAACAGTCTCGCGAAATTTAAGCTAAATTGGTTAAAAACTCGCTGAACGCGAAACTTAAAACGTGCAACTAAAAAATAGTCTCGAGAAAAAAGGCAAAATAAATGAGGATAGCGGAGACTTCAATTTTTTACGGACCGATGAGATTAAAACACCTAGGTGTCAGGATAATTACCTGCGGTTTGTTAAAGGGGAGGCTCGACTTACCTTATAACAATGGCCGTGTTTTCACGAGCAATTTTTCAGGTCGCTTAGCGAGTGACAACCGGAAATCTCGTAAAAACACTTGCTTTTCCGACTCGCTTAAAGTTAAGCGAGTCGGCAAACTTCAATGCAATTCTCATTAAATTTAAGCCACCGACCCAGGTAGCTTAAGCGGGAGTCGTACATGTTCGAGTTGGACTTCGAGTTCGAGTTCGAGTTCGAGTTCGAGTTAGACTTCGAGTTGGACTTCGAGTTGAAAAAAAATTTTAAAAGTAACTAAGTAAAGTATACACTTAGCTCAGGGCACCGTAAGCCACGTGAGTTTGCCATTTTGAATTAGCCACAGAAAGCTAATAAGTCAGTACTGCATTGCAGTTTTACAACAAGTCAAACTTGAATTCGTTATTTATTTCCTTGAGGAGTTAGTTCTACCATAGTTACTCGAGGGACTGATTCTTTTATTAACTATGGTTCTACAGTTTGTTCAGGTTGTTGAGGGTTTTCGGAAGCTACGGACAATTACTAATAAAAGTAGCAAACTTTAGTGGAGTAGGGGGCAACAAGTCTCTTACCAAATCAATTAATTAAATTAAATCGGCTGTAATTTCATAGCGAACGGTATATAAAATGGGGTTGGAAAGCCTGCGCGACTCCTACTTCACGTCTTTGTTCGCCGCGCCTTATCTCGGTCGTTTGACCAATTTTGCTTCTTGTGTTTTTGTATTGGGTTTAGTTTGGAGGATTTTTACATAGTGACTGAATCAGTAAGCCGTTACAACTGAGGCGTCGCATTTTTTAAGACTTTGATCTCGAGGTCATATCTCATCAATTGTCTGATAACCGCGGCGGTGGATTCTTGTGGCTCGCACTGTTTGTTATTCTCATTTAAATTTGACCTCTGATCGTTTGTACGACTTAATGTGGTTTTATACCGCTTGTGGTGGCTTATTAGGTTCGTTGAATTTGGCTCGTTTAGGAACTTGATAGGGTTTTTCAGCCTCTCATCTTATATTTGAGGGTGGTAAAGGGCATATTTGTGACAATAAAGGATCTGAAATATTATCTACAACCGGGCCCGGCTTATTTGTTTAATTCTGTTGCAGGATGTTGTGTTTCGCATCACGGAGTGTGATCTATACCCATATAAATGACAAATGTTGCGCTTGGAACCATCTTCAGCATTCCGTGATTTCAAGAGATATTTCGTGAGAAAAAGAATCAAGATTCCAGGCTATATAGATGTGTCTAGATACCTTAAGGGGTCCATTTTGATTCTGCAAGGGAAGAGGTTGGAGCATGAGCTCCTTTCGCCTTCTTAGTCAGCAAGTATTTCTCGTGGGTTTTGGAGTGTTCGAATTGTTTTTTTTCCTCCGTGTGCAGAATTTTTTTGTGAAAATTGCGTGCGCGTGGCGATCTACGAAAAAAATGAAACAAAGATGAAAGAAAGAAAAGTAAGTACAATTCAAAGATCAACTCGAAGTGCAACTCGAAGTCCAACTCGAAGTCTAACTCGAACTCGAACTCGATGTCCAACTCGAGGTTTCAGGATTCCCAGCTTAAGCGAGTCAGCAATCAATTTCCTCCAATGAGAAGCAACTTGTGGTCAGCTCATCTGACAAAGCTGTCAAATCGCACTTGAAATCGGAAATATAACACGCCGGTTCTATTTTTATGCGTCTCGCTAAACTTCTGTGACCACGGCGTAGTTTTTTTTTTCTGCGAAGATGAATAATTTTCCGTTCAATGACCCTTCTAGATCTGTTAATGACCCTAGAGCAGTTAAGAGGGAATGTCCACTAACATCGAGCGAGTGGTGGCACATGATGAAAAATAAAATTCCCTCATAAATTTTCCACGGATACCCTATGGTAATCTAAGAAACGTGGTGGAATTTTTTTTCTTGAAATTTTTTTTAAGCCCGAAAAAAAAATTTAACACGTTTACGCCACACGTGTCCTGTAAACACGCGAAATAAACGTGTATCATACCTTCTCGTAAACTTCGCTCTGTTTTATTCGCACCCCAGAAAGCCCCCAGTTTTAGCGCGGAAGTTTGCTTTTGAAGTGTGTATGAAGTAATTGAGTCCTGTTTTAGATCTGTGAATTAATTTTCAGGGTCATGGCGAGCTGCTGAAAATCACTAAAATTCGCTTGCTTTGAATTCTCAATTTGGCACAGTTTTTCAAGAGAAAGTTTTCCTCCCCGGTAAAACACCAAATCACTTGAAATTCAGAATTCTTGAAAGACGAAATACCATTCCAAAATCAAGTTTAAAAATTAGTTTCGGGCTTTTTATCAGCGCCGAGTACAAGCGCTCTCAAAATCCCAATGATCACAACATTAACCTGTCAACCACTACAAACAATAGGCTCGTGCCTCCGACCAAATAGCCGAAAACGTGGCATTTTTTCCTTGTTTCCTTTGGTATTTGGATGAAAAGTACAGGATAAAGGTCATATCTAGCTCACCTTGAATAAGATTTTGTCTAAATGCCAGGTTTTGTCAAGTTTTAGGTGTACTGTCCAAGGGCCATCTTGACGCGTAGAATCGACCGTTATCTCCTGGTATCTCCAGATTGACTTTCAACTTAAATGAATAACGACTCCGCCACCACATTCAGATCCCTTAACGAATGGCAAATGAATTTTTAAAACCTCTTAGTGTTAATTCCCTGAAGAAACTAAATAACTTTGCAGTGATCTCCACATTCATCCCAGAAACCGCACTGTTATTGTGGTCTGATTTAACTGAATTTGTCTGTCACGCAACGGGTTCTGGTCAAGTCACAGGATAGGTTTTGGTGAAGGGATTGCAAAATATGGGGAAAAAATCGAAAGATTAGGACGTCTGAAATAACTTAAGCTATGAAAGAAATTGTACAAGATAGAAGGCGATATAAATAGTGATGGCGTTTGTTTCAGCAACTCGACGGGAATGACCGTTTCCCGTTTTCATTCCAGATGCCCGGGACTACCTCAACGTAAAAACAAACCAAAGAGGTAGCTGAATTTTTTTCCATGATTTAAACTAAAGCATATCAAAGGTTAACAAAGACGGCATCCATTTGTTTCTTACAAGTTCCCTGAAAATTTTAAGTTCACTTTTCTCTATAATCGTGAGTTTTCAATGCGTAGCACTCGGCTACAACTGCGTTTGTTTACTCACATTCCGTCCTCCTGTTTGGTGTCATGTTATACCGCCGAAGTTATGCCTGAAATATCTTTCGACTAGTAAAATAGAGTGATACTACATATGACGGGACTATTCACCACACAATTCTGACCTGTGCAAAACAAGTTGCAGATTGTATAGATGTACATTTTGTGACGCTCTGGCGAGAGGAAAAAATTGTCACGTGTTCACTAGAAGCAGAAAGTATTAGCTTCCGATAGTCTAAAATAGCAAACAACGATAATTTTTTTTTATATCTTACTGCAGAGTTCGACTTTTCAAGACGCGAATATTCCCTAGCGTGAATGCATTTTAGGATATTTTTGCCACAGTCTAATTAATTTCACGGTGAAGGATTTTAATATTATTTGCAAGCCACCAGTGTTGCGTCGAGGAAGGCGCCTCGAGAAGCTGCCATTTGCGGAAATAATTTTCTTGTTGGAAATCAGGCGTGTGAGAATTTCAGGTGCGACATTATTGGAAACTAGACAAATTGTCTTAAGTGCGGATCGGCTTTGAGTAAATGTTCAAAAACTGATAATTTTCGTTCAAAAAAAAAAGAAAAAAAAAGAGAACGCCAGATTTAACACGCAGTAGTTGTAGAGCGCTTCCTCTATATCGCGCCATTGTAAAAGGATAGGTTCTTTGGAGTTCTCGCAGTCAGGACCCCTGTCGCAGAGTACAATAGGCAATCAAACCATTATCTCCCTTGGCTGCGAATAGAGATCACTTATTCCCTTCAGAAACCAGTTGCAGGCGTTTGCACCTCTTACAAGCGATATGAACAAGCAGTTGCTGTTCACCAGTTACAAAAAAAAGACTTTTCGGGTCACACTTGCAGTGTTGGAATCAGCGCTATCCACTCGCAAGTTGAGCTTCGTTGGTTTTCTTTCAGCACGCGCAATAGTATTTTTAATTAGTATTCTTAACATGGACCATTTGCCCAGCCCATCACTCTTGTCTGGGAATAGCGCAGAGGGAACTAATCGACGTTGATCATGTTGAGTTCTATCAGGGCTGTCTAAGTATGCCTCGAACGGGAAAGTGAGAAAAGCAGACCGTGGAATTGGCAAGTCGGAGTCCAAAGCTATTTTGCAACACATCGTTGTCTTCCTTCCAGTGGGCTCTGGGAAGTATACTTTTTTCTCATACCCACTTTCGCGCATTCCTCGCTGTGATGGCAGACGTCATTAAGCAGATTAACACTACCATACCAGCCTTGAAGACAGTCAGCTTCCGGCAAGACAGCGCTGGCTGCTACCACTGCAGGGCCTGCAGGGCCACCATAGTAGTTTGCGCAGGGGTACTAGGAGCAGAGCTGGGCGTGGTGTTCAAACTCCTGGCTCTCTTCCCTCCCCATGGAGGGAAGGGAGCCTGCGACCGCAACGCCGGCGGAGACTAAGTCGGATACATTTATCCTCCTAAACTCCGGGCACAGTATCAAGATCCCCATCCCCATGGAGGGAAGGGAGCCTGCGACTGCAAGGCCGCCCGAGACTAAGTCGGATAAATTTATCCTCCTAAACTCCGGACACGATATCAAGATCCCGGTGGAGAACCATCCTTAAGTGTGATCCGGTGCGCGTCCATTGCAAGCCCTTTAGTTGCCACTTGGAAGATCGATGGTGTGAGCATATCATGCTCTCGAATATACAGTTTTCTAAAGAAGGAATCCGTCCTTGTATGAAGAGCATTTGGCGTGGGACCTATAAGACCAATATCTGCGCTGAAATCTAAGGCCCTGTTATCTAATTGTGTACCGTCCATAGCAGTGCTCTGATCGGAACGAAGCCCGTTCTCCTCAACCGTGAGAAGGCGGAGAAATATCGCACAAGCAACTGTCACCTGACAAACAAGGGGGTTAGTTTCTAGAGAAACTGTGGTGCTGCATCGGTGGGGAAGCGAAACACAAAACTTTGTATTTATCAACTGGGTTAATAAGGTAAATTGAGCCACCGTGAAGAGATTGAAAGCGGACGTTTTGAGCGTTAGCCATTCGTCACAAGGATGGTTCTCCACCTTCGTCACCTGCACTGCTCAGAAGATCAGGCGGAAAGCGACAAAGAGCCCTGAACATTAGGACTCCTCGTCATGATGAGTTTCAACATGAGTTGAGTTTCAAACTCAACCTAATTTTGAGTTTCATGTATAAAAGTGTAATCCTCTAGGTTTGCCATAAAATGGTTTCACAAGCTTATAAAGAACTAAAAGGACGGTTCCAGCACCCCTGGCCGCACCTCTGGTTTTGGCTTGAGTAAACTCAACATACATTTTTACATTCTTACTCCTGTCTTGACCAATTTTTGAAGACCAATACATAGAGACCTAATAATAATTTCTTTTTCAAAGCCCTAGTAACAGGCAAGGTTTTGGCAAGGCTTCACTGCCTCTAACGATACTGATAAATACATAAATACTGTAAACTGCCACTTATAAGCCCAACCGCTTACAAGCGCCCCGCCCCATCCCCCGGATTATAGGCCCATCTACCTGTAAACAAAAAAAATGCATCCAGTTATAAGCTCCCCCAGATAGAAGTCGCTCTCTAGTTTTCCTTGTTTCCTTAATAGTAAGCACTCTCACAGAACACTGCAAAGATAAACTCTGAGCTTCTGTTTTGTTACGTTCTGGTTACGTTCGTGTTGTTACAGTTTCGATTTTGTTGTTAAAATTGAAATGAAATGAATGACGTTTCAAAGGTTAATTAAAAACTGGTAAATTAAAAACGTATTTCGATCAACACTGCTGTGGCTCATTTCGAAACTTATAAGCCCCCCCCCCCCCCCGGATATAAGCCCACCCAAAACCCCTTACAAAGTTGTATAAGCCAAGCGCTTATAAGCGGCAGTTGACGGTAATCGGTCCTTGGGTCCACAGGTTTTGAAAGTTCTCATTTCTTTGTTTTTGTTTGTTTTTTTGCTCGCTTTTATTTGTATTGTTGTTTTTTTCTTTTTGTTTTTGTTTTTTTGTTTGTTTGTTTGTTTGTTTGTTTCCTGTGCATTTCCCCCTCCAAGGTCAAACCCGACGTCAGGTAAAATCAAGTGCGTGACATTTTGTTCCGTGACTCAAACTAAACGGGCTTGTAAGCTTTCGGCAAGAAATTATCGTTTCGAAATTTTGCAACGAATACAGATCAAGAAAAGACGTCTTATAGGAGAAAACTGTTTTGAAGTTCCAATAAGGCAAAATCATTTTATTCCTGAAGGTTCTTGATTTTAACAAAAGGAGGCGCGATGGAAATAAGTCATTTGGGTTGATTGCCAATACGCGATGCTTCAGTGATGTTGTTGACCCCGGACGCCAAGATGGTTATTATGAAAGAGTACGCACAGAACCTGATATTTAGACAATACCATATTCAGGTAAGCTAGACATTACCTTTCCGCTGTGGATTACAACCGAATACCAACCAAAATGGAAGAAATGTTCACATTTTCGGTTATTTGGTCGGAGGTATGTGCCAATTGTTGACGTGTTAATGTTGTAATTATCGGGATTTTGAGAGCGTTTGTACTCGGCGCTGATAAAAAGCCCGAAACTAATTTTTAAACCTGGTTTAAGAACGGCATTTCCTCTTTCAATAATTCTGAATTTCAAGTGATTCGGTGTTTTACCGGGGAGGGAAACTTTCTCTTGAAAAACTGTGCCAAATTGAGAATTCAAAGCAGGCGAATTTTAGTGGTTTTCAGCAGCCTGCCATGACCTTGAAAATTAATCCACAAAAGAATAACTTGACTCAAATTACTTGTAAACTCTTCAACAGCAAATGTCTAAGCTCAAAACAGGATTGTTCCATGACGCGAATTAAACAGAGCGAAGTTTACGAGAAGGTATGATTAGTTTTATTCGGGGTGTTCGTAGAGACACGTAGTGCGGTAACGGTTTTTTAATTTTTTGGAGGTTTAAAAATAGTTTCTCAACAAAAAATGCCACCACGTTTCTAGAGCTACCATAAGGTATCTCTGGGCGAAAAACGGAGAATTTTGATTTTTCATCATGTGCCACATATTTTCGATTTCGCTCGGTCTTAGTGGACATTGCCTCTTAATGCCGGAAAGGGCAATATATTTTTCCTACATGGCAGCACCAAGTATGGTTTCCACCACAACCACAACCTGGACCTATTATTTGCGTATTGGTTTAGAAGCATATGTTCGAACCAGAATTGTGGCCTTTCTAGAACCCATGCGACTTTTCTTCTGCGCAGATCTTCCTTTGCGAATGCAAAAAATACGCCTCCGTTCTTCTTCTCCTGCCTCTGATTGTGAGCAACCTTAGCCTTTGCTGAAATCGGTTCCTTCGTCGGATGAAAACCAAGCGCATAAATACAGTAATAAAAAAAAGAAGGACGCACATGTGAGCTTCGTTCGCATCTCCCGCCATTATTCAAACTAATTTATTCGCGCGCGTGCTCTCCTCAAATTACTTAAATGAAATACAATCATTTTTAAGTCGCTTAAGGTTACTGTGTACCTTCAGAGGTGCCTTCAGTCTTACGCAAGTAGCGCTTCTCAGTTTCGCCGCAGATACCCCAAACCCTATATCAAATTAAGACGGAATCCATCAGGAAACTGAGTAATCAGTGGAGAAAAAATCTTGTACCAGAAAAATTTAAAGTATATCGCATTCTTTTTTATACTTTTTAAGAGCTATAGACGTAATTAGTTATCTGTAATAACACCAAAGACAACTTTTTATGGGAGCCCGTGAAATTCAAATTCAAATTTCACAGGAATTGTGTAAACACAGGTAAAATAGTTAAATTTTTATGCGTAAGATTTCATTCTGTGAAATTTGAAATTTATTTTCTCGGGCTCCCATAAGAAATTGTCTTTGGGGTTATTACAAATAACAAATTACATCCATAGCTCTCAAAAAATGTAAAAAAGAATGCGATATGCTTTAAATTATTCTGTTACAAGTTTTTTGTCCACTGAAAATTAAAGTTACTCAGTTTCCTAATGGATTCCGTCTTAAAGCTTATAAAACTGGCTATTCGAATATGCCACTAACTTTTCACGAAAACGAATTTTTAAGTTTTCCGCGAAGTCTGAATATGAAGGTCTAGATCGCCTTTTGAAAGCTCCAGCTCAAAGGGAATTTTAAAGTTTGCAATTTTTTTGGCTTGCTGAAAGTCCGGCACATAAGGGCTAAAAAACCGTGTTGGGGTTTTCCTTTATTCAGCCGCGTTCAAAAGCTTTCAAACATTTTCTAAATCGCAAGAAAAACATACGGAGTAACGGCACAGAAATGGTTCTTAACGAAAAAATATTTAGAATTATCGAATTCCCCGACATGTTCTTGTTGAAGAAGCGTCAAGCTAGCGACTCTCCAAATTTGATTAAAATCGAACAAATCGCCTTTGAGTTCAAGCGAAAAATGAATGTCGAGAAATAGCGCTCAAAAGAAAATCAAACAAACAGCGCCTCCAAACACCTTTGCCGACAGTAGACCAATCAGTGGGTGCTATTTTATCGTCCGGTCACCTCTCGCGGAAATTTCGCGCAATATTCTCTCCATGCAAATCCTAGTGTTCCTAACATTCAACCGTCTTACCATTTCGTCGAATTTCTCTCAATGTTGGACGTCGCTTAACTGATATTATCGTGATGGGGAGAACCAAAAGAGCGAAAACCTCAAGCCAACCAGCTGGGCCTAAACTAAAGCGGCCAAGGCAGGCAAAAAAGCGAAGCGAAGTGAAACTGAGCGCTGTGGAGTGCTCTGATTGAATCAGTACAACTGCAGCAGCTCTTTTGAACTGCGCTTCTTATATTGGTTGAATGGGTACTTATTGTAGTGTCAAGTCTAGCAAAGCTTATAATTGAACAATGCTCAAAGGGCTTATTTTTACTTGCGTTATCAAGCAATCGCGTAGCGCGTGTTCGACACAATTGTTTTGTCCGTTTCTCGCCGGCAAATAGGGAATTTTTAAAGGCAATTTTGTTGGTATCCAAAAGATTTCGATATTGTTTAAACATAGTTGTATCTTTCCAAAAGAGTGTAATAAGGTAACAACAAAAGAGCGGTTTCATCGGGATCTGATAGGCCAATGTACAAATGAGTGAAACTATTAGGAGGGGGGCGTAAGGGTTTGCGGTGATGCGGTTATGCATTATTTTTTTGTGCGGTTTGCCGTAATTTTATTTTTAACTCGCGGTATTGCGGTTTTACAACATTTTGCGGTTTGCGGTTATTACAAATTTTAGCTCGCGGTAATCGGTGAGAACGATTTCTGCAGTGATATGAATCGGTTAGTTTTATAAAAAATGCTTTTGATATCCGGCTGTTTTGCTTGATTTGACGTTTTGGATCCGAGTGTTTTGTTTTACAGCATTTCCGTTTACACAGTCAGAGTCATTGTTATGCAATCCGGCATTGTGGTTTGTAATTATAGCTTTTCCAGTTAATACTAAAGACGATTAAAGATTTTATCCAATGATATGCCGAATTCGTGACACTGATTCACACCGACCAGGCCGGATGAAGTGTTATTAGGTTTATGTTTCATTGTTCTGGACGTTCTGGTCGCCGTGTTCTCTTGCAGTCCTTGCACATTGCGAGGAATCCAGTTATGGCAAGCGAGCAGGACAGTGAAACCACCATAAACGGCGTGGCCTATTTTTATGAGGAGGGTATGGGCGGAGAAAATTATCGGAGAAAGAACAAATTTCGGTGCAAGGTTGACAAGAATGAAAGGCGTCTAATCAAGTAAGGGAAATAGTATGGTGAGTATTTTCCCATTCTATCTTAGTTTCGAGTAGATTAATAATCTATGACATGCAAGGAGTTCAATAGCAACGTACGGCTAACAATGTTTTCCCATTGCACTTGATGACCTTGATGTTCTTATGATTTAAAGATCCTAATGATGACCCTTGATACACGATATGTTATTGTCTTCACTCAACTGTTTAGTACGGGCGCTTATTAAGTCATTCTTTCAATTCAGGACTATGAGACCTATGAATTGTCCGTTTCTTACATCTATTGAGTATAATGTTTGTAGAGTCCAATATTTTCTCGATTGACGACTTTTGCCTCAAGAAAAATCACGGTAGTGACAATGAGAAAAGTAGTTTATGCGCCACCACGTGGAAGATACAGTGTTATTAACGAATTCCTCAATCATTAACTTGTCTTAACTTGGCCCATGTTATCTAAAGCAGCTTTCTGTCTGGTACGAATCGTCAGTATCAGGAGAAAGGAGTTAAATCCACGCAATTTTTTATAATAATCGGCTAACACTGGTCAAAAAACAACATGAAATTTCTAATGGACCCTAATGTGTAAATTAAAATGAGAATTGTACAACAGACTAATTTAGGGATTAAAGAAACTTTTATATTTGTTTCCTTTAGTGGACGTGCTGGGATACGCCAGATGGCTCAGGCTCTGGGTCTGGGTGATGACGTCACAGTATCACTGAATAGGTTGGTTTATGTCTGAATTTATCATGACTTCTTACGGCTGTAAGACTGTAACTGATAAATAATGTCGCCAAACTAGCTTATAATTGCACAATGCAACCCCCCCTCCCCGCCATAATCTTTCTTTAGTCGAAGCCATTCGATAGCAGGGGATCTCCAGAACAAGAGATTCGACCAGAATCCTTAGTCATGCAATATTATCAGTCTAATCTGTCATTAGTAATGATTACGTGTTGATTGATTTTATTTAAAGGGAAACCAAACAAAATGGGAGAGCAGAGCGTTTATCTATTGAAACGGATCACCAGTTAGAACTGGAATGGCCGTTAATTTTGAATGGCAGCGACAAGTTACAACGTAAGTATACTAAGTACGTTTTAATTAGGTTACCAGCATCATTCAGAATATGATTACGCCAATAACTATAAAATGATTTGGCAGATAGCTGTTGTCTAGGTTAGGCAAAACGTCACTCTTTTCACGCTAGTGGTGCACTTTTCTTTCAGTTATTGTTTATCGAATCAAAACTGTCTTTGCAACAAGCAGTCCGATAATTGTGATCAAAGAAGTCAGTTCTGGCTAAAAGGTTTCCCCAACTCCAACTCCAGGTCCATCGGATTCACAACAATTAACAGAAGATGAGCAGAAGCAACTGAACGAAGGTATAGATATCACCTTTTGCAAGCAAACCTGCATATGGTGACAGTTAAAGAACGACACCCGTTTTCAACGCTGCCCAATTCAGTGCCCTGCCACAGCGATTTGAAAATGCAGATTACGAGTGGCTGTGAGAAAACCATGTTGTGTCATGCACTATACGATTCAGTTCTCCACTAATTTCTATGGACATCTTTTTAAATGGGACTGCTTACACCACACCTGCAAATGCTTATTTATTTATTTATTTTTGCTTCCTTAGAACTATCTACGAGAGAGGGTAGCAAGCTTTTCCGGTGCGACACCCACAACGAGGCTAACGTGCGACGTAAAACTGTTAAATGGCCTTGGAAGATCACCTGTGGTATATGCTCAAGAAATGTTCAATTAAGATACGACGCTGATTTCAAGGGACGGATTTCATCTTTTGAAAGACGTAAGTATTTCACAATATTAAAAACACAACCAGCTTAATGCAGGCTGGATCGAGCTAAGTCTTTTTGCGTCATTCTGCGGAAATTGTAATTTCTACTTGTCTCATCTACCTAACCCTAATATAAAAGGATGCAATGTATTAAATAGTATTGGACTAAATAATTTTATTATATAAACTGGAGTGTTTTATAGAGATTTCCACTACTGAGAAAAATCGTATTTGGTACACGTAAAATTACGATAATTTTACATGTGAAAATACGGCCAATCAGCTTTCGCGACGTCACGCGCCTTCTTTCGCGCCACTTTTGACAACGGCTTGCCATGATTTCGTAGTTCTCGATCGCTGTTCGCTTGGCTTGTTCAAAAAAGAAATAACTACTAACAGGTTACGATGGCCTCGAGCAGTACACCAGAAAAAAAAAAAACAAAAATTCGGCAAGTGAAAGATTCGTGTCCCTCACTGACGAAGATGTTGAAAGATTTGTCGAAGCTGAAGCCAACAAAAACACTCAAAGAAATGCACAGCGACGTAGCATTGATGAAGTCGTTTTTGCCAAATGAAAACGAAACAAGACAACTCCAAGACATACCGCCGCCAGAATTAGACGCTTACCTCAGCAGATTTCTATTGCCTGTGAGAAAAGTCTGGTAATGAATATGAGCCAACAACACTCAGAGGAATTATCGCTTCTGTGGAGCGT
>OZ034968.1:36634685-36777185 GCA_964030785.1 Siderastrea siderea
CATGTCAAAAATAAGGACAGACAGGATCCTTCCTCAGTCCTTACTTTGACCAGCAAGAAGCTGACAACGGCACTGAAGGGCATTGGGTATGTATGCCACACCATCATCCCTGAACTGGATAAATATTCAGCAGATAATCAACGTGGTATGTACCCATGTCCCATCAGCATCGGTACACCATCTTATGGGTGGATTACCTTTCTTTCCTTTGATGCCAAGAGTGCAAGTTCTACTCTTTTCAAAGTTCGCCTCTACAGTCCAGTTGACAAAGTGACTGCCCTTCGAAAAAACCTTAAGGCTAAAGAGATCCATTGCTGTGACGGCATAATACTACTGGCATCCGACAGTGGTCCCATCAAGGCAATTGAGTTCACTGAGGGATCGATGTACATGACTTCAAAAGAAAAGAAGAAGAAGGATGATCTTAGGAAGTTGGCAACGGAATTCAACTTATCACCTGCCGGGACCGCTGCAGAGATTACTTCCAGACCAAAAAAGTATTCGGAAAGTGTCAAACAGAAATATTTGACACGCGCTGTCCCAAACGATGAAATTTTCTTCTGGGAGAGAAAACACAGCCTAGCTTTGAGGCTATAGTGGTCGCAGACAGAGATTTGTTTTACGCAGCTGAACACATCGAGAAGTCAATCATTTCCTTCCAAATTGAAAAGGACGGTGTTGGTCTCAAGGGCGTCAATATGCAGGCAATTGTTTCTTACAGACCCAGCTGGCAAAAGGTGAACAGTATGTGTCTTAACAACGGGAATCTCTTCCTATCACATGCCCATGGGATAAGCAAGATCAACCTTGAAACCTGCCAAACAAGTTTGGTGGTGGAGCTTGATAATCAGCCTTGTGTACTCACAAGTTTTGGCACAGACATCCTATACACAAACCAGAAAAAGGCGTCTATATGGCAGCTTAGCGGCAATGGAAGAGAGTTGCGTTTGTTTGCAGGTTCTGACAAAGAAGATGGTAGCATGGATGGCCCGGTTAACGAGTGTCGTTTTAAACAGCCAATGGGCATCTGCGCCGAGTTCGAAAGTGTTGTATACGTCTGTGATGCTCAGACCAACTCGATCAAGATCTGCACCAAGCTAAAGGAATGCGCACACTTTCTTGAAGCAACTGGCGGCCTGTATGAGGCCTTTTCCTTGCACGAAAAAGGTATTGTACCAAAAAGGTATTGTACCAAAGGCATTGTGAGATATCCGAGAACCCTGTCTCCATTGCTTTTGATGTGGGGGTCAATGCTCCAGGTCCTACCGATGATGCCAGAGAAGAGTTGGAGGAAGACCAAGAGGACATTTTTGATGAAAGCAGTGATGAAGAGGTCGACCACGGTCATGAAGGCTCCACATTACTTCAAGGAGAAATTGGAAGCTCGGCCACGTTTCTTCTGGAAGCAAGAACTCGTTACGGAAGAGCTATACGTTTTAACAATCGTCTTCTTTACTGAAGGTCAGTGACGAATATAATAAAATAGGAATGCAGCACTACTGATATAATGTTATAGCGTGAAAATGCTTTGTTAAACAACGAAAACTATTAGATAAATACGTAAGGCACGTAACGTTACATTTCGATTTTTATGCATCCTGATAAGGACAAGTTTTCTGTGTGGCTCTCATTTGTTGCTGCGGTTACGGTTTTTGTGGTAAACAATGATGCGGTTTGCCGTTTTTTGCCCCATATCTGTGCGGTTTTGCGGTTTTTGAACCCCCCTTAAGCCCCCCTCTATTAGCTGTGACAGCAAGCGAGGTTCCCTGCGAAGAGATCAAAAGGTCGTCTCCCAGCGTTGGCTATATACCACTGGCTACATGTACACTGTATTAACAAATCTAAAATAATAAAAATCTTCTTTTTGCATTAAAATCAAAACATTGAAGAAAATCAAAAGAGAATACGGGTAAAACGAGATGAATTTAAATTCACTATCTCTTTTTTGTCGGTTCTTTGTTTACGCTATGCGGGAGCTGGTAAACGGTAACAGTTATCAGGTTACTTGAATGATTGTGTGTTGTAAACTGTATTCATATTAGGTCGCTTGTTCAGGGCTGCTCTACTATCCCAGAGAGATCAAACGGAGGTACTACAGTGTATTCCATCGAATTGCAGTAATAACATATGCTGTACGTTTTCGCGTAGTTTGCGCTCGCAAAATATTATTTGGTATTAAATCGTCTGGCGATTCACTGTCACTACTGCGATTAAAATCAGTCCAAACATTCAATAACCCTCTTTCTTCTGTTCTAAGGATATTTTGCCTGCTTGCTCCGATACTTTCCTCGTAATTGGAAGGTTCTGACGGCCATTCCCGATGATATGAACCTTTGTCTGATGCAGCGAGGCTACAACGTGTTTCCTCTGTCATGCTTTTCTTGTCTTCTGAGTTTTCCTCTTTTTTCGCTTTTTGGAGTTAGCCCACGGACATTTCCGCGGCCTGTGGGTTTCCATAACAAAGTCATAACTTAGAAAACCGGGCTCTAACGACAAAAATATAACATAAACGGACATAGAACGCTTCGGGAAACAATAAATATGGAGGCTCTCCCATAAACAATCTTTCCCGCGAAAATCGTTCTGGATGGCTGCACTCGCATCAATTAGCTGTCAATCAAAAATAAACTTTCACTTCCAGTGGAAAACGGTCATCCCATTTTCTTGGCGAATATTTGCTCTTTTTTCAAATTTCTTTTTCGAAATTAAAAGATTCCAAGGAAACGTTTATTTTTATGGAAAAAAATAAAAATCGTAAATTTACCATTTTTAACGTACACAGTAATCAGTAAACAAAACACCTTCAGGAATGTTAAGCGAGACAATCGTGCTCGTGAAAACGCAGCCAATAGCGCAAACATGCTCGCCAAGTATGGTTTCATATTTTCATCGGAGAGCGACTTTTGTTCAGGTCTGTGTACGCGTTCCGTTCAAAGGGTCCTAAGGCACTGGAAATTTTACCCTCAGTCATAATTTCCCGTCGGCTGTACAATGCCGAAGACATCAACAAGAAGAAAGGGTAAGACTAATCAAGCTGTCGGAACCCGAAAGACGAAAGTACATGGAAAGCACGTTGAAACCCGCAAAGAAGCCGCCGTGTACTCGGCTCAAGATCCATAAGCTAAGAGAGAACGTCCTGTCTCAAATGTAAGCAGGTGGGTAACAATAAACTTCTTTATTACTCGAGACACAACTTTTGCAATTAACTTTTTCGAGGAAGGTCTCGTTCGGGTGACAACAAACCGCTTCATCGAGCCTTTCTACGAGCTTTTCTCCTGACCACAGGTAGCCCAAGCTCGAAATATGAGCGTCGGCACTGTTGCGTAACCTTCGAATTCTAAGGGTTTGTATGGGAAAGAAAAACGATTGTTTCGAGAGAGAAAGCCGGTTCGACGAAAACCGCTAAAATGGCCATAAATCGGCTCGGGCTCCCCACAGGAAAGCAGAAACACACAACTAAAGTAAGGTAAGCTGATTTTTATTTAAATCTTTTCATATTCATAGGTTACAGAAACAATCGTTTTTCTTTCCCATACAAACCCTTATAATTCGAAGGTTACGCAACAGTGCCGACGCTCATATTTCGAGCTTGGACTACCTGTCGCCTGACATGATTGTTCTCCCTTTCAATCGATGCCACGCGGATTCTTCACAGTATTCTCCGTCATCTTTTCTTTCCGCGTCTTGCAACGACTCTGCTGGGATCTTGAAGCGGCTCGCAGACAGGGCGCTCGATCATTATTCTGTAGGTTCTTCCAACCACTTTTCTTGATTAATATTGCCTTTTGTCACACTGCGCCGTGTTGAGTCCCCGGAGAATAAAAAGCTTTGTTTTTCCAAGTCTAAACTCGTTCTCAAGTTTTTCACTGCGAGGCTAGACGGGGAAATGTTTCGGTTTTTATGCTAAATAGTGGCCGCTTGGAAAAGGTCTATACGAGCTTTTGTCGCTCGTGAACGTTTTTCAGCCCACACCCAGCAAAATTCTTTTGTACGCTTACGCTTTGCCGTTTTTTGTTTTTTTTTGGCAGAGGCAAACAGGCAGGATTTCGTCCTTCTTTATCTCATGTTTTCTACACAACAGACCCCTCGATAACGCGGGAATTGGTACGCAATCGTTCTCATGTCAAAATATCAAGGCCCTCTTATGTCACATGATATTTTCGGCGTTGTTGACAGATGACTGTCAACACGTAATTAGAGAAAATTAATGGCTCTAACCTTTTTTCGTCCATATCTTTGCGTAGAAACAATCTTTTTTTTCCCGACACTTTTTGTAGAGGAGAGGTTTGAATAATGTCTATCTCAAAATGACAAAAGAGTATTTTTTTAAAGTGGTCAATTTTGGGAACCATGATACCCTAATGAACATTTTGATGTTCTTGTAGACAAGCAATTCATTTTCATTGAAAGATGCAAAAGGCACCATTCCACATTGTTTCCAGGAATTTAGGAGTTGTTTGTAAAGCGGCCTTCACACGTCAAACTAATGTTGGCCAACTCGTGTTGGCAAACTTGAATTGGTGTATGTGAACGACACAACAACATGTTGGCAAACTGTCAGAGGAAAAAGTTGGCGAGAATAGAGACAAGTTCTACTTGTCGCCAAGAGTTTGCCAATGTTGTTGTGTCGTTCACACTCACCTAGTTGAGTTTACCAACACGAGTTGGCCAACATTAGTTTGACTTGTGAAGGCCACTTAATTCATTTCAATTGTCGAGTCAGTGTGTGGCTGAAGCACCCTCCTAGTTTATTGAAATTAAGTTCATTGAGATTATTTCATATATTAATGTTTAAGTGCAGTTTACTGGTATGTCAAGATCGGTCCGGGGGGGGGAGGAAATTGTCCCTTTTTGTGTGTGGTCCCGGGGTGAGGAAATTGTCCCTTTTTGTGTGAACGGGAATGAGAAATAAAACATCAAGGACAAAAATCACCAGAGGTGTGCCTTGGAGGGGGGGGGGGGGGGAGCGTGGTAAAAGCTGTTTTCTTATTTTAAAAAATTCAGTATATCAGGCGTAGAACAAAGTAGTAAGCCTATAGACAGAAAGTGTACGCGCTGCTGACTTTATTCCTGTTC
Organism: Siderastrea siderea; assembly: GCA_964030785.1. Taxonomy (NCBI): domain Eukaryota; kingdom Metazoa; phylum Cnidaria; class Anthozoa; order Scleractinia; family Rhizangiidae; genus Siderastrea; species Siderastrea siderea. The sequence continues at coordinate 36,639,762 of OZ034968.1, forward strand.
ACCTATTTTTCAATATGCTTGCTAATGCCACCAAACTTTGGTGACTATGTTATGTTACTGGTCATCAATTTTCGATGTTGCCATTGCCACCAGATTTTGATACTCAGTTTTTTGTGTTGTCTGTTTTTTTTTAAGAAAATGTGAACTTTATTGTCAAATGGAATTCTAAAGGTTTTTTATTTTATTTTATATACTTTCTTTAATTTGCAAATTTGGGTGGTTTTGGGGTTTTTGAAAAAGTCAAGTAATCCAAGAGAGCGGACCCAAGAAAACCATGAAGTAATTCCCTCGTATAAGGTGACGTTATCAGGCCATGTTGTGGACAAGAAAGGACACGTTTTAGACCTTTTTTATGTACCCTGGGAGCCTTGTTGGCATAAGGAGCCCACCCCTCCCCACCCCTCCCCCCGACTCTCTTCCCTTTCAGGCCTAGAGACCAATAAGCCCCAGGCTCAGTAGGATTAAGCAGTTGAGGCGTATGGAGGGGAACGAAAGCTGCGATCTCAGTGTTAGAAAGTTAGAAACAAATAGTACGTTTCATTTTCCCTCGCGCGAGCGTTTTGGCCGTTTAAGCCGTAGATGCAGCGCCGAATTCGAGACATCTTCCCCCCACCCCCCCTTAAAAAAATCCCCGAGAACAAACACCTATTACTTTAAGTGAGGAGGAGTTATCTTAGTTTGCTAAGAGAAACTGATAGAGAGCAGCTGGTAAGCCACAGTTTGATGAAGAAGTCTAACAAGGGTAATCTTCACTTCAGGTGTAGTTAATTAGGATTTCAACGTCCATTTTTGAGAAACGGATAAGATACCAATAAATTCGCAAAGACTTATGTCCCCTAGAATGACAGATAAAACTTTTAGACTGTAAATGGCTTGAACCCCTTAAATCCGATGATGACTTCCGCTCAGGTTGTGGAAACGTCAGTCAATGTCACCTCAAACTACTTCACCCACCTGGAAGATCATAACTTTACCGACTTATAAAATTATTATAGCGCAACTGAAAATTGACAAATTTATCCAGCTTTAAAAGCACTCTAAACAGCGTAAAACAGAGTTTTAAAGACTTTGGGAGAAACCGTCTTTGGTTGCCTCTGTGGACTCCCTGTGTTTCGATTGTCATACCACCCCTTCCTCTAGGCCTACTGCAGTTTCAGTTTATCATTTCTATTTCCTAAAGAAGTCAGGCCGTTGCCTGAAGTCAAAAAGGTTACTTTTGCAAGCCTTTTGGTTATCTAAATTTATCTTAAATTGCCTGATTAAATCAACCAGGATCTGGCGCCTTTTGCATTGTCTTTTCAACCAGAGCCGCAAAATACAATGACATGGTTATAAGATGGGCTTTTAGAAAGGATTTTTTTTATGTTCCGCGGGATTTTTTTTTCTATTTCACAATGTTGTCTCAAGGTATTACACGTAATGCGTTGGAAGATTAGAAAATTCTAAAGAATAAGATGTGAGCTGCAAAAATAGTAACACTGTTGAAAGAGGCAAATGTTGTCATTTAGTTTTTTTTGCATTTGCATTTTTGTTTATTACAACAACCATGATCACCACCACTGACACAGTTTCAATCCAGCAGCACTGATGCATGGAACGCTGCTGCCAGCTAATTGCACAGAACTTTTCGACCCCTCCCCCCCTCCCTCCACAGTGTAGTTTGAACGGATCGATTGCAGGTTATGAGAAGTTCAAAACTAGAATGACCTATTTTCGCACTCCACACTTGTTATTACTTGGTCATACAACACTTAATTCCTCACGTCTGTAGTTTTTTTCATAGTAATGTTACCAATAACGGAGAGCAAAGAGAGGTACTCTCGCTCTTTGATATATATGTACTCATCCATGTATGGTCATCATATTATTTCTAGAATTGACCGTAACTGTAAGGAGATTCCCTATAGTCAAAGTTTGGTGTCATATTCCTTGTTTCTCTCTCCGTCAATGCAGCCACTCTTTCGTAGATCTATGTCGTCAAATGCCGGGTTTTCTTGGGAGGCAACATTCCTACTTATCTGGTCATTGTTGACTTTCCTTCTTAGAGCTTCTTTAAGACCTCGGCGAAATTTCTCATTAAAAATAAAATAAATTATCGGGTTTATAGCTGAATTTACATGAGAAATCCAAAAGAAAAACAATGGAATAAAAGACGGGAGTTTGCAGTAGGCTGAGCGAAGGTGGAAGGCTTGTAGTAAATGGTTTATATGAGCAAATATCCAACAAAATGCGAACAAGGCTACAACGGTAACTAAAAGTAAATAAATTTGTTTATTTTGTCTGTTTATCTTCGCTTGTGTCTGACTGCAACCTATTGGCTGCCGCTTTCTCAGAGTGTGGCCAATGATAGCATTTGTCAAACCTATGGCCATCAAAGGGAGGGCATAATACACTGCAAACTTGACACATTCTTCCACCTTGCTGTGGAATAAGTTTAGTTGACTGTCACTACTCCACTCCGAGATGCAAATGTATCCAACATTATTTTTCTTGGTTTTCATTTTATAAAGATACGGAGAAGCAGTTATAGCTGAAATCACCCAGCTTGCAGCGATACATCTTTTGGCGGTTGATGATGTCATTGACCTTCTCATGGTATGTACAATTGCCAAGTATCTATCCAGAGACATTATTACCAGCGTGGAAATTGAGATTCCAATCGACATTACAAATAGGAAATGAAGAAGCTTACAAGTAATGTTGCCAATTAAACCGGGAATCCATTGTAAACGAGCGAAAAGGAAAGATAATGAGGCCACCGTTGCGAAAACAACATCAAGGATATCTGCAACTGCCATGTTGACGATGAGATAATTAAACGTAGACTGTTTTAGTTCTTTACGTGTTCTCACCAAGTAAATGACGAAAGAGTTTTCCAGGCAGGCTGCGAGAAAAACGATGACGTAGGCAACAACCAGGCTTATCTTCGTGATAACACTTGGATGAAATATTCCACATGAGTCAATCAGTGACTCGTCATCAGTGTCGTTTGAATGATTCATAATCTGTGACGTAAATATGAAAGTGTAAATGAAAGTCAGTTATCATGGCCAGAAGGAGATGAAGCAACGACTAATGTGGCTTTTGGTGCAGTTAATTTATCTTTATATTGATGTCAATTGACTTGACGTATCACATTCAATGCAATCGAACGGGAAATTTATATCAGACTTAATCGAACTCCGTCAAACTTAATCGAACGGAATCGAACATAACAATAGTTTTGTGAGTTCCAGTTCGGAACCAAATCGACTATCATCGCTCTGATTTTGTTCTATTTTGTTTAGAAATCGATCGTAGCAGATTAAAATCCACCAAAACGAGTTTTTAAGTCTGGCAAATGCATTGCACATAATAAAGAGTCGCCCCATGTAACAGAATCCGGAATCGGGAATCCACGAAATTTTTGCCATTGGAATCTGGAATCCAGCGGACTGGAATCCAGAATGTACATTGATATGGAATCCGGAATTCAATAAAGTTTGAAATCCGGAATCCACTTGTGAATCGTTTGCTAAAAAAATGACGACGACGACGATGATGATGATGATGATGATGATGATGATGATAATAATAATAAAATTGACAACGAACGAATGAAATGGAGTGGAAAGACCATAAACGCCATAAGTCGCGATTTTGCAAAATGTGATGCATTTTATCCTAGGATAATATTTAGAAACTGGCATGTCAAGCACTTGTCTTTTAATTTCACAGGTTTGTATAACGTGCTAAAACTAATTGATCGAAAAGATGTGCGGTAGTCATCAGTCTGAACTGAAGCCAACTTCAGCCAATTTATTATTACGGAAGATACATGACAATGATTTCACAAATGATTTTGAAACAGCAATAGACCGTAACAAAGTTTTGGAACATAAATGACAGCTAATAATATCTTATATTAACGATAACAACAACATTGACACTCGGTGTTTGTTGAGAAAAATATGCATACCCTAGCTTAAACATATTCAAGCTTAAAAGAAACTAGGTTTTACCCTGGTACATAACTTGTTGCATTGCTAATGCATTCACAAGAGGTTCCGAGGTTACTATGAAAGTTTGACTCCAGTTTCAGGGGGTTCTATTTTTTTCCGTTATCATATTTGATTTATATGCGGCAAAATGAAAATTCGAAGATCAGCTGGATAGTAATATATTCACATTCATTCAATAAGACACTCTATGACTTATGCTTATTAAGATATGGGAGGAAAAAATTTTGCATAAGACATAAAGTGGGAGTATAAATGTAGGGATGGTAGACGTCGCTGAAGGGGAGGAGGGTGGGGAAAACCAATTCGCGTCACCCTAAGAGCCCGCGTGGAAATGAGAGGACGAGTTTGAAACGAGAGAACGCTTAAATAGCAAAAAATTAACCCCGAGGGAGTAGCCTGAGAGGGGGTAGAATGCGCCAAGGGAATTAAGCTAGATAAACAGGAATGCTTAAAGCGTTTTCGTGCCTTATGAATGAATGAGAATAGTAATATATTCACATTCATTCAATAAGACACTCTATGACTTATGTTTATTAAGATATGGGAGGAAAAAATTTTGCTCATCCTGAATGGAAGTAAGAAAGGAAAGCAAAAGAAAAAGGAATAACCTACCCGAAAACGAATCTCTTTCTCCCAAAACTCAGAAAATCCAAAACCAAGCTATGGCAAAGTGAAACATTTTTATTGACAAGATTACACAAAAGCCATTTTAAACCCGTCCAGGTTGTTAAGGGAACTAAAAACGCGTCCTGAAGATAAGGCAGGAGAACAATCGAACTTTGAAGGCGCTGTAGCAGCTGTCAGAGTATCAGCTGGTTTAGTTAGTCCCAAAACCTTGTCCGTTTGACAGTAATATTGGGCCATTTGAGTAGACCTCCATCCCACATGCCTTGCAATGTCAGCCAAAGGGACTCCTAACATAGACAACGTAATTGAACAACCGCTTCTGAAGCTGTGCATGGTTTCGCCTTCGGATATCCCCAGGGATGTTAGATATGAAGTGAGCCGAGCGGCAACAGTGGATCCGACAAATGGTTTTTCAGCAACTTTATTACTCTTGTCAGTGGCCCTAAAAAGGTATCCCTCGCGAAGGTCAACGTTGAGCAGCTTGCATAGCCGAACATAACGCTCCAAAGACGAGACTGGGCATATGAGAGGATTCGAGCACTTTCTGATGGCGAAGACATGAAAATCTTTACCTCGTAAGGTTTTTCCGACGGATTGTCTAAAAATAAAACCTTGGTTGTCAGGAAGAGACAATACCTCCTTGGTGAGAGTCCTCCCCAAATCAGAAGCTCTGTCACCCGAGAAAAAATCAACGCAGAAGAAGGCTAGGTCTCTAGCAAAAATGTAACGATTCAGGGGAGCAGTGTCACAAGAAAGATAGGCTAGATGGTTGAGATGCTGACACAATTTCCACAACTTGTCCAGAAAAATTGGCACGGACTGCTTTGGAGAAACGTGGGACGAGGCTTGCTCTTGATACAGGAAACGAAGATAATCTTAAAGGGAGGGAGTGATAGGAGGCGGGATTGCCTGTTCCAAGGAGGTCACACCATGGACCTGCTCTTCCTGCATTATTGAAGATGGAACGGAGTTTCCCAATAAGACTATCTACAGTTCCTGCCGCTAAACGGACTGGGCACAGACACCGTTCCTTGGAATGTGATCCGAACAAAGGGCAGGCAGACTTGTGAACCTTTGTCTTCCCTTTCCGATCCTTATAAATAAGAAAACGAACAAGGTCCTGAGGAGCTGCTGAAGATAAAGACTTAGAAAGGGGGAGAGAGAAAAGAAAATTCTCCAACACCTTCTGAAGGGCCGATTTCTGCTTTTCATAGGGCTTAGAGGCACGAAGAGCTTGAATAGATTGTAAGCGATTGTTGATGGAGGGAAGATCAAGCTGAATTTTGCTGTTAACGCTCTGTTGTGATTGAAAGAGGCTCCGATATCCACAACGCTGGCAAAAAGAGAAGTCGTGATCATTTGGATAAGAGCATTCCGGGCACTGAACAGCAGGGCACCAAAGGCGCGGTACCAAGGGAAGTTCCTGAAGAACAAGACAAAAGAGGGAAACAAAAACTTTTTAATCAGAAGGTAAAACCCGGAAAACCCAAAGATCCCACTGCAAAGCTCGCGGAGCAAAGGATCGGGATAGATTAGAGTTAGGAAAAAGGAGAATATCCTTTTGACCCTTAGAGCCCAACTGAAAGTAGCTGGAAGCCCTGTGGTACAGAATGGGCCACCAATAACGTTTGGGACTTAGATCAGGCACAACCAAAGTAATGGGGCATGGCTGTGAGGATAAAAAATTGAGCAAAGGCCCTACCAGAACAAAGGGGGGAAAAACATATGCGTTTTCGGAGGGATCAAGCACTTGGGCGAAAAGATTTGTACCAGATGAGCCCGGATTAGGAAACGGGGAGAAAAAACGGAGAGGTTTACCCTTAGAATCACACTGAACATTGGAGGACAAGGCCATCAAGTCCAGCGAATGAGGGCCAAAAGCCTGATCCACTAGTTTCCAGGCGAGTGGGCTAAGCTTGCAATCTGCATCAGACAGGGAACGGGACGGAAAATCAGCGGGATTCTCTCTAGAAGGAACAAAAAAGGTTTTCAGCGCCAGGTTGAACTTCAAAGTTAGGGAAAAGGTGTCCTTCTTAACGGAAGACAGGGCTGGCATCTGGGAGAGCTGGCGTTCCCAACATGAAACCACAACTTTATTATCGATAAAGCAATCCACTCTGGAATTAGCGATAATTTCCCCAACACTTTCCAAGGTGTGAAGTAGAGCGCGCGCCTCCCTGACTGCTATAGGGAGTTGCCGGGTATCGTCATCCCAATATCCACGCAGTGTTTTCTCTTCTTTCTCTGGGACTTTAAGCACTCCGCCCCAGCCAACATCGGACGCATCACAGAAAAGAGTGATCGAGACGTGCTTTTCATCTTTCCAAGGGAGATAGCCATTCCAATCATCAAGAAAACGCCAATGCAAGAGTTCTTGCTTCAAAGTCGAAGAAACAGCGATAGCCCTTGGAGTTTTGGAGGCTGCCGATATGGCCTGGTAAACACAATTGGTAAAGAGCTTCGCAGCTGGAACGGAAAGGGAAAAGGAAGTTGTCTTCCCGGCGAACTTCTGCAGCTTCTTGAGGGACACAGTCTTACTCTCCAGAATGGAATCACGAAGAGTAGCGAACTTTAAAACTTTATTCCTTGGTAGCGTAAAAGCCTGTATGTCGGATTGACAGATGTGCCCCAGGAATTTTACTTTGATGCGCGGAATGAAAACGCTCTTAACAATGCTAAGAAAATAGCCTAACTCCAGGAGAACAGAACACGCGATAAAAGTCCCCATTTCTGCAAGCTGAAAGTTCGAAAAGTTTACATGGGACTTAGAACGAGCGCGAAGCTGGCCAAGATGCCTGTCATCGATATATTGAGAGCAAGGAACTCCTAAAGACCTTATGTAGCTTGTAGCCGCCATGCCAACAGTGTTGTATATGTACGCACTGGCCTTCCACCCGAAGGGAATGGTGGTGTAAGTAAAATAATAACCTTTCCATTGTAAACCGAAAAAGGTGCAGCTGGAGGGGTGTAAAGGAATATGATCGTAGCCGCTCTTATCGTCTATAGTAGACTGGAAGTGGTTGAGTCCGACATAGCGAGGTCGGGTAATATAGGTCGAGGCAGGTCGGTAATATAGTCCAGAGTGAACGGGCAGTCCTTAATCCAAAGATTTAAAAAACGCTCGTCATGGCACATACGTGGCTTCGTGGGCTCTATCGTAATGGGCATGACGAGATGGGGCGGGTCAACAAAACCAACTTTGCCAACAACCAGAAGGGAACCATTTCGGACTCTTTCAAAAATGCAATTAGAAATAAAACCCTCGTGGTCCTGGCAATTGCGCGCATTAGGAAAGACGATGCGAGGCGGAATGGGCGAGTCATAAGAACGGCCCTGAAACGTTCCCTTAAAAGGCGTAAAAAATTCCTGGATATCCACCCCCAATGAAACGTAGCGACAAATTTCATCTGCCTTGGAGTAGTTGAGCAAAATGGTTATCTCTAAAGGGGATGTGCGTAGGTGAAGCATACACAGAGCCGGAAGAGACCATATCCACTGAGGGGAGCGGCCCGACCCAGTTGTAGGGTTTTCCCTCCCAATTACACCAAGACTCCTTGGGCTTATGAGAAGAAGCCACGTCAAAAGGCTGGTCAAAATGAAAAAAAGGAGAACAAATAGAAAATAAAGGGAGGGAAATAAAACCCCACAACCGAGTCGAGCCAGGAATCCGTCCGAAGACTGGAAAAGGGTTAAGTCTAGAAAACCCCCCTGGACAAGACTCGGAAATGAGGATGAAACTAAATAAAGGAAAAACAGACTTAAAGGAAACAACAAAACTTTATTGTGGGGTTACAAAATTCATAGAATAACAGCAAACCCACAATACACGACAAAGTTCAGTTGGAATTGTTACGGGCCTTCCTTACTCGACAATTTCTCGCAATGTGGCCTCGGAGGCCACACGCGTAACATGTAATGGTAACCCTGGGGTTAGAATACGGCATTCTAGGATTGCCCATAAGGGGACGAACACTGGAACTGTGCTTGAAAGCCTTCTCAATCTCCTTGGCAATCGCGATCTCCTCTTTATCCCCCAGAAGCTTTAAGAGTACTGGCTGAAAAGAGGCATGCGACGACAGGGGCCTGGTCTGCTTGAGGATAGAATTGTAGCGGGAAGCCTGGGCATCATTTTTCTCTCTCGCCGTGTCAACCAAATGCTCCAAAGCTGCAATGACGGCATGCACATCAAAAATACCCTCGGGACGGGAAATTAGCTGCTTCACAGTCTGAAGGGCATTATAAACCGAGTTTTGATCGAGTAACAAATAGATGAGAAAATACGCGAAAGAAACAGACCCGACAGCGCTAACTAGAATAAAAACACTAAAACAAGGCAAAGTGCTAAGCCGCGGAGTTGAATTAAAAAGCCGAAAATAGACCAAATACAATAAAAAACAAAAACAATAGAAAGAACATTAAAAACAAGCGGCAGCAACAAAGACAGGCGAAAAACAGGGGCAAGTAAAAACAACTGAACCAAAATAACACCTTTTATACTTCGCAAACGACCGACACTAAAATGGGGTAAAACAAAAAGAAAAACAACTACAGATAAACACTTGAAAAGCCACAAAGGCCAACGTTAATAAAAGATTGTCACCTCGACCATACACGTTACGCGCGAAGCGTCGACATAAAATAAAACAGAGAAACAAGCCACAAATACGTTTCACAAGCCAAAAAAGGCAAACGTACCAGAATATACGTTGCTCAAGCGACAAGCGCTAACGTAATGCACAACCGAAAACGAACGCCTATTTACGTTCCGCAAGCCAAAAAGGCCAACGTAAATTCCCCGGTCTCTTATACGTTGCTCAAGCGGTAAACGCCAACATAAAACCGACTATAACAACAAAGCAATCTACGTTTCACAAGCCACAAAGGCTAACGTAAAACAGTTGACATTCCGGCTATACGTTGCTCAAGCGACAAGCGCCAACGTAAAACAAAGCACTAAAAGAATCACTCATTTACGTTTCACAAGCCGAATGGGCTAACGTAAACATGGAGAAACTGACGTTCCACAGAAACCAACAAAGTTAGACCCACGTGGCAACAACCTACGGCAAAACAAGAAAGAAAAAAGAATGGAGAAAATAAATACCTCAGGTTCTTGCGCCGCGGGCTGACCGGCAGGTTCTGCAGGTTGCCCAGCATCTTGAGGAGCAGCCAATGCTTGAATTTGTTCTTGCTGAGGAGCATCAGGAGCTTGAGCCATTCTGGAAATACGAAGCTTCAGCGACGTCGGCGATGGGTAGAAAGTAAACCAATTCTCGTCACTAAAAGAGCCCTCGTGGAAATGAGAGGACGAGTTTGAAACGAGAGAACGCTTAAATAGCAAAAAATTAACCCCGAGGGAGTAGCCTGAGAGGGGGTAGAATGCACCAAGGGAATTAAGCTAGATAAACAGGAATGCTTAAAGCGTTTTCGTGCCTTATGAATGAATGAGAATAGTAGCTCGAAAGGTTGCATGTCCGTGTACAGCTTAATTAAAACAACGTGGTAAAATTATAGAAATGGGTTTACTAAAATACGCTTTTGATAACAAAATAGCAGTGACGAATGAATGCTATGCAGCACAGAGAGGAGAATTTCTCTCGTATCCAGAATGTTGCTATCCATCAAAAAATACGAAGTATAAATTGCCAGACTTTTTCCATACGTATTTAATTTCTTGTATTTGACGTTGGATAAAACATAATTTTGAAATGGAGCAGAGAATTTGGCAGTTTTATTATTTTTTTTAAGAAAAGGAGAGAAAAGGTTAACTAGCGTATTCTTTTTAAAGAAGAAGAAAGCCAACACAATTTTAAAGCAGTCTGCTTCTTATAAAAGGCGAAAGAGTAAACAGATTGCAGCTTTTCTGTAAAAATTAAGAAACGTTTTTGTGCCGTTTGAATATCGTCTGAACTTAACGAGACATCACTCGAATTGTCGTTTTGAGTTCCTTCTCAAAAAGGCCCGAGCTTAGATGTTTGCAGCTTACAGCTAGTTCGCCTTTAAAAGCGCCAAGTCGTGCTCTTGGTAAACTGGATCCTTTTTATTTAGCTAATTTACCAAATGGTCTGTCAAGCGTTAGCCTTTTCTTAGACTTCCACTACGTTTTAAAATAATTGACCGAAAAAGTGTGCGTAGCAAATTTTCATTGTCTTATGCTACCAGGAAGATGATAAATTCAACTCAGTGATTTTTGGATATCATTCGATTTCTTATTTTACAATTAGTAATTCTCACAGAAGGCACATTGTAAATGATTTCACCAGTAATTTTTTTTAAACAACAATTAGCTGTTAAACGTTCTGCAGAGAAAGCTTCCGCTTAAGCCAAAGTTCAGTTTCTGGCTTACCATCAGTATGCATGCAGCTTTTCTCGCTAATATTTAAGACACCTAAAATAACTAAGCAGTACTAAACCTCAAATATGAGATTAGGCATGACGGCCCACATTTCATTTTTTTACCGTTAGTCAAACAGCTTGTTTGAGCAAAATCTGTTTCACTGAACTAAACATTTGACAACTAAACAACTTGCAATATTTTTGGGAAACGTGACATTAGTCTGCATTAGTTAGCCACCAAAAAAGGCTAGCGAGGAACCTTCGATTCGAGAAGAAAAAACATATTTTACTTCAGAATTCATTACCCTGGCCTGCCACAGGGCCTATACAGCCCTCACCTTACATATCGACTAGAATTAATAGTACTGAACTGGACCAAAAGGATAAAAAAAACTTATTCGGGACTTTGGCATCCTTCTTTTGTTCGCGATTGTATTTCTTTACATAACTTACCTTAATGGCAATAGCTTTGCGGTGGCTCCTGATCAAACGAGGGAACAAACCATCTGCACAATTAACAGGATAAAAAAGTGTTTTTCTGCGTTTTTGAATAACGATAAGTTGTGAAAAATAATTGACAGCTCAATAACTATAATATTAACGATTATAAAAACACACATTTGACAGTTGATTAACACAACTACTTTTTACGCTATAGCTTGAAACTTTGTTCTATCGGCGCTGAAATTAAAGTACAAAAAAAAACAGACGCTTGGAGGCTGCTGTCTCTTCTTCAGTGGTCAAGACGCAACTGAAAAGGTTGCGCGCGTCATAACTTTCAAAACAAAACAAAAGGAAAAACTAAATAATTCACACGCGCTGATGTTGAAAGTTTCAAAGAGAGAGCGCACCATAAATAAAAAATAAATAGATAGATAAGTTATTAGCGACCGTAGACTTAAAGAGTGTGAAATAAAAGCGAAGTCAGTATTAAGGCCCCTTGGATGAAATGTGTGATGACTGAAAAACTTTGGATCTCAAAACAGTGCCGTTCTGCTGTATCCCTAAGGCCATTGCGGATGACAGACACCTGCATATCATCAGTGCTGTGATCTGATGACGCTGCCGATAACAAGCAAACCGGGATCTAGGGGGTTGTTGATGAAAAATAAATTCCGAGTTTCAGAGGTTTTTCAAACATTTTTACGTGATTTTATTGCTATGTTTTAAATGGAAATTTTATAGGATCATATAAGCTATCTATAGTTAAGGATGGCATGTTCCGTCTACTGTTTATAATTCCGCTTCTGATCCAGGTTGGAGTCAATGAGTCTCACCAATTTTGTAAATTGATCCGGAAACAAAACATCACCTTGCTAATTATCAGCATGGGCGGTTAACTTCAGTCAGATCATAGTTACTCGAGGGACTGGTTATGAAACTTTGCAAGTTTCAAAGGCCTTAACAAAGGTGCTGCAATTTATGTTGAAAGTACGACGACAGTGCACAATCTTTTGTTTTACGTTCGCACACTATGGCTGAATAACTTAACAGTGACATTCTTATTGGTTAGTTGCTCATGCAAAATTCAAAACCTATTGTTGTTTGTGCACCTTCAAGGCTAAAAACGGTAACAAAAACATAAAACAAAGGACTTAGCTGAGCTTCATAACCAGATTCTTTTATTAACTATGGTCAGATCAAGTTTTCTGAAGCAACTTGCGAAAACAGTCATTTTCTATCTACCTAGATCCTAGATCGTGATCTAGATGTGAAGAGTCCTGGAAGAGACTCCTATTTGTTATTTTGTTTTAAACATGCACGCAAACACGCGAGAATATTGCAGTCGCGCGTCAGAAGTAAAATAAGATTCTCGTGCGTGTTTCGCTCGCTGGTCTATCTCGGAGAGAATAAGCAACTCAGGCTTGTACTCAAGAGCTTTTGTATCAACAGTCTGTCTTGAAAGCCCAACTTGCTACAGTAAAAAATGGGCTTAGTAGACTGACAGAGATACACTGCTGGTTCTAGCGAATATCAAATAAATGAACAAATACTGAACAAAGACAGAAACCTATTTTGTGGCTGTACTCGTGGGGTTGTACATGGTTTCATGGTAGGCACCTTGGAAAGTTCTTGTCACCTCCTGCTTTAAGAGCAAGGGTCCTTATCTAAGGAAAAAACAGTGCGGCATAGACCAGGCCTTGAAAAACCGAACGTAAAATCTCTAAAATGAAAAGTCGCTGAGTGCCGGAAACAAGAAATTAACTTAGTTACAAGGTCCCACCGAGTAGTTAGAGTAACTGCAATTTACCAGACACAACAGACACAACAGAAGGAGGGAGACTAGCCCTTACTGGCTAGCTGCTCTCGAAGAGGACGTCAATGCGGATCTAAACACCTCAGATTCGTGAATCGCAACGTGCAGTTCACTTGGCTCGAGCATCCAACATACACCTTAGCTGAACTGTCCCTTTCAAACCCTCCAAAGAAAGACTTGGATTCACTAATTACGCTTGTGATCAGAAAAGAACTGGCTGTTTCTTTACTTTGGCTCCAGAGGAGGAAACAGACTCTGACATCTGTCGTCTTGCCAATGGTGTGTGTGGGGGGGACAGGGGGGCGGGAGACAGGGAGAAAAGGGGGCGGGAGGTGTACGGGAGGCGGGAGAAGAGGGGGCGGGAACCGGGATTCCCAAGGTGGCGGGAAGCTGGAGAAAAAGGGAAAAAAATTATGCAACATTGCGCAATATTTCGCAATCGAAAAAATGCAAAGGGGCGGGAGCCAAAAAATACAGGGCGGGAACCGGGATTAAAGGGTACGGGAAGCGGGAGGTTCAAACCCCCCTGTCCCCGCCCCAATGGTAACCGGAGTTCGATAATGATGGCAGTGGCCACAATAATAATTACGAAGGTCAGCTCGTTGAAGGGCAAGAGAATGACAAGAATGTTTACTATATATGGCCATCACGGCAGACAGGAGTAACCTGAACAACAAGTCGGCTTGTCCTGCTCTAAGGCCTCCAATCAAGATTTTGTCAGCCGTTTGATATTTGGCGATTATATGCCGAATGGTTTGAGAATTACTAGTAAATACCAGAGTCAACGTTTTGTTCTACTATGGCGTTACTGATAGGTAGAAAATAGAAAAAAAATGTCACACATTAAGCTTTTAGGATATGCCAGAATAGTACGTATAGATGCACGTATGAAAGGCACATTGTCAGCCATAAAATCCAAGTTACCATGAATAAAGAACATAGTCATAGTAGCTCTGCTGCCGTCAGAGGATTATTCGTGGTTTTTCACAGCGGAATCTTGACTTATCACTCCGCTGCTACTGTACAGAACAGAGGAGTGAGTTTTCTTTTATTGAATTGTGGCGGACAGAAAACGATTTAAGTAAGAAGTCACAGAGCGGCAAACATAAGTGGAAACAAGTATGGGGAAAATCGTAATCCATATGGTGGGCATCTGAAATCCAGAATATTGGAATCCGGAATTCAGATTAGGAATCCGAAATCCAAAGGGTTGGAATCCGGAATCCAATACCTCTGTGGATTCTGTTACATGGGGCGAAAAGAGAGATTCCCGCCTCGACTTATTTTAAACCGTAACTTTGTTGTTATATACTCATCCAGTTAGTTCTAAGTGGCGTCGGTCATTACCCTTCAGCTTATCAGGTTACGCAGCAACACCTTCAGTATTTACGCATGGTGACTTATGAGGACACGAGTATAGTTACACACCCGCACTGTGGGGTCCGCTTGCATTTGTGGGGACAAAATCGGGACTCCACAAATACATGCCCTTAAAACTGCATTTTTTGGCCAGAAATCGGCTTTGCGCTACAAAGCAGAGACGTCCCCATAATATGGTTTTGAGTATAACTAACTCACAAGTCCCCACGAAGTCTCAAAAAAATGAGTAACAAAAAAAACCGTTTTCTTAATTTCTTTTTTACAGAAGTGGTTAAGCATCATCTTTGAAAGCTGTCCATGTAGTTTGTTTGGAAAAAACGTCTTTAACGTGCAAATACTCACAGACATTTCATCAAGCAGATACTCACATTTGCCATGTAATGCAGTTTATTTTTTTATTGATCAAAGATTTTGCTAGATTAAAAATATTAAAACTATTTACAAGGGTAAAAAACTCTAGAAAGAAAAAAATCGAACGTTTTCGACTTAATTAAGTCATCATCGGGGTAATATGTTGACTTACTCACTTTTTTTGAGACCCTGTGGGGACTTAAGGATTAAGATGATGACTTAATTAAGTCGAAAACGTTCGGTTTCTTTCTTCTTAAAGATTTTTAGCCTTAAATAAATGAATAGTTTTAATAATTTTGAATTTGATATCACTTTAACTATACATGCAGTCGCACTAACAATAGTAAAACAAATTGCCAACTGTACTTCAAGGTTACTATACGACTTAACTGGAGCAACAGTTTTGTAAGAGAAGCCAGATGTTCCCTACTTATAAGGTAAGGTAAAGGGTGAAGTCTGCATTCGGGTCTATTGGCCAATCAGACCGGAGCCTATAGGACCCTAGTCAGCCTCCGCCATTTTCGATGCCATCGAAATTATGAAAGTTATATGGTAAAGCAGAATCTTATTGCATTGCAGTAAGTTGTGGTGCTGGAAGTCTGTTTAGTCACCTTAAGCAGTTTCACAGTGAATTCTTTCGTTTAGATATGCTCCGCGTAAAATATAATACCGAAAATCTTGGCTGTAAACAAAAACAAAGGCGTGGCTTACTAGGGTCCATTATGTGCTGGTACACATTTATATCATACACCTGGGTGGAGAAAGGGTATTGCGAGAGTGAAGTGTCTTGCTAAGACCAAACACAATGATCCCTGCCATGGCTTGAACCCAGACTGTTCAATCCAGAGTCCAGCACACTAACCACTAGGCCCCAGTGCCTCTCACTCCCTGCTTATAAGCCCTCCAAGTTGTAGGCTCATCTGTCTGCTAATAAACTAGTTCCTCATCTGCTTAAACCGATTTTTTCCATACCCCGTATTACAGGTGCACCAGATATATAAGATATAAGCCCTCCCAAAACCTATTACGAAGTAGTATAACCCCAGGTCTTAAAAACCCTGGAATTTTTACAACATCCCAAACTGTAAATACATGTAAAGAAAGCCACTATTATTAAGATATGTGAAGATGGGTCACATATAATGTTGATGACCCATCTTTTGTAGAAAAGTAAAAATCATTTAAAAACAAATAAGAGGAATATCTCTTATCTCTCTTTACCGCAAAAAATCAAAATAGAAGCCCAGGGATAGAAATTAGAACTCACCCACTTCCAGGGCTTATATACAATTTTACCTACTCTATGATTACCTCCTGACCTCTTTCAGATCTGAGTCAAACCAAGGTAATCATTGACTTTAACATTGCCTTTATGCTTCAAAAGCTCTTTAAAAGCTAAAACAATGGTCAGTGACCCAACTCAACTTACTCAACTTTTCATTGGTGATTACAAAAAAATACTTTTAGGAGTGATTTGGTCCTTTAAGATTAATATTTTGAGATTCTGAGTGGTAAACAAGTGTTGAGTGGTCCAGGTTGAATTTGTTGCAGTACTGTAAAAAGGTATAGCCCAAATAATTTGGTGCAACACTATGCATACATTAGGAAAACTTAAGTTTCTATAAATTTTGATTGACAAATTAAAGGGCCTATCTGGACTAGCAAAAAGGTTGTTTATGAACAAACTTTCTGCCATCACCAGCAAAAAATACAAGTGCAAATGGTTTGCTGAGACTTGAGAAAATTTGGCCGAAGCAGATGAGACTTCAACTGGATAAAATGGACTAAATAAACAAAAACATGTTTTTCTTGCCAGTCATCTGTCATTTTGCCATTAGCATACAGCAAAGTAGTTGTGACCCCAGAGGTTATTTACACGATTAATATCCTGGGTGACAAATTTTGACGCGAAATTGTAGCGTTAATTTATAATTTCACATGTGAAATTACAAAATTGCCATGGCAACGTTTCCCATCTCTCAGTGCCAAGATGGCATCCAGGTTTAAAGACGGACTTCAAGCTTAAACTTTGTACATTTTCGCTTGAATTTCATCTAGACAAGTTTGCTTTGCCCATGTATTAAATATTTAGCGATAGTTTATATTTAAATACGTCGAAACGATTTCAAAACACAAAGCTAATTACATAAATGGTGTCGAGTGGATCTGTGAGCGTTTTACACGGGCGCCACTTTCAGTTCGTTCACGACGAATTACAGCCAATAATGTTAAAAAAGATTAGACAATTAACTTTTGAACATTTTGTAAACAGCAAGAAGGATTCTAAAAGGTTTTTGTCGAAAAGTTCAAAAAATTGCGAACTTTGGCTAAAACGTATGCTCTAGACTTTTCAAAGCTTGGAGTTCTTGATACAATAATAAACAAGTTAAAAACCCACGATTATGAGCGTAATTTGTCACCCATGATATTAAAAGGTAATCAAATAGTAAACTTGTGAAATTAGGAAAAAATTTCACTTGCATTTTGTCAAAATTTTATAAACATTAGATTTTGACAAAACACGCGTGAAATTATTTCCTAATTTCACTCGTCACCATTTGATTACCCATTGTTTCGTTACAAAAATAGGCGTTGCCTTTCTTGATTGAGTTTTGTTTGATTTAGACAAGTGATTAAAATTATGATTGACATTTGTTCAGACATTGATAAAAAGAGACATGTAATTGTATTAAAAGTCAGTTCAGCCGAATAGTTTTCAGAAGTAGTGCCGTCCTGTTAAAAGCTAACCCGAGTTTACTGTAGAGAAGAGGCTAACCTGTTTTGGACCGTTTTGTTTAACGAAGTATACGTCTGCTGTTAAGACCCGCCACAGAAGTAAGTTTTATTGTGCTTTCAAAGTTGAAGTGAATTTAGTGTATGAGTCAATCATTGTGTTTGTCCTGATTTCGAATTATGAATGTATTTCCCTTTAGATCGAATAACTACATATTAAAGCCTGGATTTAATATATACGGTTTGTGGTGGTCGTCCTGATATCTTCGAAAATCTGAGCTAACCTGTTCCATGACGCGAAACATTTAATTCGATTTCTCGTTGGATGAAGAACAAACCCCTGCGCTGATCCACAGAAACGCACGTGGCCATGGATGAAGCGGCGACAAAAAAGGCCAAGACCGACCGACGCACTGCCAAATCGAACTTTACAAGAGTTGGAAAAGCGTTGGTACACGCTGTTGAATACAAAAGGCCTCCGAATGAGGTAAGACAAGCCGTAATTAAGCTTCAGGGAGCGTATGAGAACTTAGTGGCTAAGCATGAAGATTATGCCAAGCACATCGAAGATGATGAAGCGTATGAAACTGAAGAAAAATGGCTCTCTGAATGCCAAGAAATTTTTATGAGGCTAGAAGTAGACGCAAAAATGTTCATTGAAAGTGTAGAGCAGTGTGGTTCGAAAGATTTAGCTGACAATGGTGATTTAAGTAAAGGAAAAGAGAGCGCTTTAACCGATAAAGTATCTGATAACGAAGGAATTCCAAATATGCAGCCGCCAACAACCAGCCCAAGCGAAGAGCCGCACGCCTCTGGAATGACAAATATTCAACCAATTGGCCAAACCCTTCCGGAAATTAACACCGAAAAAGCTGAAGGCACTTCAAAGGAAATTAGCAGTATTCAAAAGGCCGATGACAAGCAAAATCCCGCAATTAACAAAGAAAACACTAGTGATACAAGTCAAACTGGCGCGTGCACATTTAAGCTTGAAAAACCCAAACTACCTGTTTTCGCTGGGAATGTAAGAGATTATGCAATTTTCCGCTCTGACTTCAAACATGCAATAGAAGCAAAATACACAAAGAGAGATGCAATAACGCTCCTGCGTACATGCCTGCGAGATAAGCCGCTAGAACTGATCAAAGGAATCGGAAGTGATTATGACGCCGCCTGGGAATATCTGGACTCGATCTATGGCGACCCGAGATTTGTGTCAGACACCGTGACCCAGGATATTGTCCAATTTACCATACTAAGTTGTAACTCTCAGCATTCACTATAACATCACTGCAGATTAGTCTATTACTGCTACAAAGCTTTTTACAAATGAAACAGAAGAATAAAATTAGTTGTTCCTGCAACTTGTTTGGAAGCCTGGCCTTCCAGTGAACTCATTCACATTCTCAAATTGCTACAATCCTCGCAAACAATGGAAAAACAAACAACACTTTAGTTTTCTCTTGGATTTGTGGGTCAAAAACTAAAAAAATAAAAAATATATTTATTGCTAGACAAAAATTGTCACGACAAAATTTGTCCTCTGGTTTTGTCACAGACAATAATTAAACAATTATTCTTTGAAATCAAGGTAAATAATACAATGTAGTAGAATATTTACCGAGCCGCGAAGCGGCAAGGTCAATATTCTGCCGCTTTTCACCAAGATTGAACAGAATAATTGTTTTAGTACACGTATATACACACAAAGTGATCTAAACAACAGAAGATCTCAACATTTTCAAAATGACACCATTAAAAGTTGATATAATTGACCTCTCAATTCATGCACAGAAAACTTGCAAGCGGTACAAAGCATGCGCAAAACTTTTTACAGAATCTTTAAACATGGCAAAGCTAGTTAATCTTCGCTAAAATCCTTGACACAAGCTAGTAAAATGGTCCTTTTACATCATTCAAATCAACAATCTAAATCAAGTCAGCTTGCAAAAGATTCCTCCGTTCAATCAAAGTTTTTGAAGTTCACTTGAAATAAAAATTTTGGCAAAGAATTCACCTGAAAACTGTACATTGCGCACAGAACTGTGGTGAAAAGTGGATGTATTTTTGCACAAAGATGTTTTAAGGACCATGGAACATATTTGACTTGACTCATTCAGAGATTTCAGAAAGGAATAAAAGTGCTTTGTTTGCTTCTGTGGACTCACTGTCGAGAATGGCTTGCTGTTTGAATTGTTGCATAAGTGTCTATCAGTGGCGGCTGTAATTGAGGTAAGCATTGCTTTGTTGTTATATGGCCCGTCGTTTCCTTCCAGCCATGTAAAATTTTCTTAAACATTTGCTCATTTCTTAAGCATCTTCTTGTACCCATAGAATTTCCGATTCAGAAACACTGGTGAAACACAAGTTTATACCGGCCATTTTGTTTTTGTTTGGACCATTATTCACTCACTAGGGAGTGAATAATGCTCATTAGCCAGAGATAGCAAACCAATCAGATTGCTTAAAACACCAAAATCACTGAGTGTGTATATACATGTACTAACATAATATATTCCTAATTTGTCTGCTAGTGTGGATAAGCTCAAAGAGAAACTTTTCTCCAGAAAAACTTAGCAAATTTACTTCTACATTAAACAAAACAGTTAATATTATTTACAATAACAATGAAAAGCACTTTAGGGGTTTTAATAAAATTTGAAGTTGGCATCTGGCTTAAGTAGAGTAACCGACTGTTCGAAAGAATCTTTCTGCCCACTTCTCTAAGAAATGTAGCCGATGATTTTCATCACCATTGGTGCTTACATGTATCTAAAGCCATGCACTTAAATATATAATACTAGTTTTGCATACTTAAGCTGGTTGTAATTTACTACTAACAGTTAACCTTATAAGTTTTAGATTTGGTCACAATCTATACAGTCAAGTTCTCTTTTCAGTGGAAGGTATCAATGTCAGGTGAACCTGAAAAAAAAAATGCACACATTAAAAAAATGTATGCCTAATTATAATAACAGTACCTGAAAACTCCAGAAAATGCTTTGATACCAGGGAAAGGCGTAAAAACGCCAGAAAAAATTAGAGAAGCTGACAAAAGATTATTTGGTGAGTGAACCCCAGGTCAAAACAATAGATCTCCAAGCGTGAAGGCCTAATGTGACAAATTCCCTGAGAATCAGAAAATTGGTTCGTTGTCAAGAAAATCACATGACGTCCAACATTGAAAGAAATTTGACAAAATGGTAAGATGGTTGAATGTTAGGAACACTAGGCTAGGATTTGCGTGGAGAGAATATTGTGCGAAATTTCCACGGGAGGTGACCGGAAGATAAAATAGCACCCACTGATTGGTCTACTGTCGGCAAAGGTGTTTGGAGGCGGTGTTTGTTTGCGTAGTGAAGATTTTCTTTTGAGCGCTATTTCTCGACATTCATTTTTCACTTGAAGGTGACACTTTAAAGAGTTCCAACTCAAAGGCGATTTGTTCGATTTTAATCAAATTTGGAGAGTCGCTAGCTTGGTGCTTCTTCAACAAGAACGTGTCGGGGAATTCGATAATTCTAAATATTTTTTCGTTAAGAACCATTTCTGTGCCGTTACTCCGTATGTTTTTCTTGCGATTTAGAAAATGTTTGAAAGCTTTTGAACGCGGCTAAATAAAGGAAAACCCCAACATGGTTTTTTAGCCCTTATGTGCCGGACTTTCACCAAGCAAAAAAAATTGCAAACTTTAAAATTCCCTTTGAGCTGGAGCTTTTAAAAGGCGATCTAGACCTTCATATTCAGACTTCGCGGAAAACTTAAAAATTCGTTTTCGTGAAAAGTTAGTGGCATATTCAAATAGCCAGTTTTATAAGCTTTAATTTGATATAGGGTTTGGGGTATCTGTGGCGAAACTGAGAAGCGCTACATGCGTAAGACTGAAGACGCCTCTGAAGGTACACGGTAACCTTAACCAAAGCGGATATTATGGACATTTGGTATTTACTAAACTAGCATTTGCCTAAATGAGGCTTATCAGCCGTTTTGTACCCACGGATGTTTTGTGCTCAGTAGATTTGTAGCCAGCCAATCTAGTCATTTCATCCCCATTCTTGCTCACCTTATTATCATCAAACAGTATGTTGTTCTTGCCAAATGTACGTACACCTGTAGTATTGTATTAAGCAAAGTCTACTATAAATAGGGGCCAATGAATCATTGGCTACTGATTGTTTCGCCAAAAGGCAGTTCGCTTTTTGCTCACACTTAAAGAACAAGAAATACGCAACGTTTTCACTCCCCAGGGTAGTAATACTATAGTTGGAGTATGTTAGACTTCATTTCAACTGATTCTGCAGTTGATTTATTAAGCTTACATCAATATGATAGGGGAATGAATGGTATCCCGTTGTTTCGCCTACTTTGAGAAGACAAATAAAGTGCTTGTAAATATTTCAAATTTGTAATAAAATGTAGTTAATTCCAATACTTGTTTGTCACCATTTATTAGCGAAAAAAACAATAAAAACAAACTAGAATCGCTTCTGAACTGCAACGACGCTATGTCCAGTCCATTTTCTGTCGACCTTATGTTGACGGTACACAATTTGACTTGGAGCACACGCTCCGCAGTCCGCTAGAAGGAGTTCATCTCAGAATTAATTTGAAGATGAAATCCAATGACTTCCAACATTTTACGTTTGAAACAAATTCATATCGACCTATTGGAGGTTTTCTTGGGCGAGACTTAATAAATGTTCATACGTGAGGTATAAATCACACTTACAATTTTTTTTCAAGTTAAAAAAAGTTGTTAGAAAGTGGAATCGAACCCATGTTGTAGGATTATCATGCAGGAATCATGCTCACTAGGCCCCCGACGACAAGCTGCCAGAAACCTGAATTTTTTGGCTATAAATCCTTACCCCAATATAAAGGCTAACCCCAAGCAACCTAAGCTAACATAGGCTAACCAGAGTGCTACTTAGGCTAACTGGAGTGCTTACTAGGCTAACCGCATAAATATAGTCGGAAGTCATCGGATTTCATCTTCGGAATTAATTCCGAGATGACCTCCTTCTGGCGGATTGCGGAGCGTGCGCCCCATTTGACTTCTAGGAAACAAAATGGCATTCATCAGTTTTTTGAAGGAAAAGCCTTGGGCCTTTAATTTCAGGCTTACCTTTCTGTAGCGATCCGAGTTTGTGTTTTGACTAGTGCGTTCGTAACATCATTTGAAATGGGCTAATATAAGACTTAAATCTTATAAGATTTACCGCTTGGCTTACTAAGGTGAGTTCGATTGCTAGATTAAAATTATTTCAAGGGTTTGACTTCTATCTCGCTTCTATGTGATGTAGAAGAACTGATAAGAGACGTTAGCGAACTAAACTAAAACGTTAGCGAACCGACCTATAGAACGTTAGGGAACTGACCTGAGACGTAAGCGAATCGACATAAGTGGTCGTTTATAGCGAAACGAGCAATTCGAACGAATCGTCTAAATTTGAGTACGAATCGACTGACTACAAATCGTCCTTGGGTACGAACCGACTACCTGGATACCTAAATAAGAGGGTAAGGAAAATAAGAAAAGTATTCTTACCTATCACAAGTATCCAAAACCCTAAATCTTGGCTCTTCTCTTCCCATCATTTGAAGCTGAATGAAATATAAATTTAGCAAAGCACGTCTGGTGAGCATTTTTATTGGCTGCCCATCGACAGGTCTCAAAAACCGCTGATTGGTTAAAAGATATTACGTAAAAAGCGTCACAGAATTGCTACTGAGCATGCGTGTTGCTTTTTCACGCTTGAAAAATTCAATATGGCGGACGAGTTGTTGTTGTTTTAGCACGGGAACTGCAATATTATTTCACTTTCAACGGATGATCGAGGTTACGTTAGATAGTTTTTTAATCGGAAATGCTGTTTGAATCGATCATTGACTTCAGTGGCTTTCAAAAAAGCCATTTTGGCCTCCGTACACTGGAGAAACTGAATATACTTATCGACAGTCCAATTTTGGATCAAACTGCATCTTCTGATCGATTTCGTTGTTTAAAATTTTAAACAATACTTTTTCGTGGACAAGGCATGCAGAAGAGGGATGATCTCATGGTTGCAGGTCAGTAATTTATTGATGTACTATTTCTTAACTGATCATCGTGAAACGTACTGAATGCGCTCAACGGGTCGTTATGTAGCCCTTTGCTGATCATGTTTTTGTACATTTAATGTACGAGTATGTTGACGTGGAGTGCTACTCTTTTACAATTGACAAGTGCTTTAATAGCCGGAAGATAGTGTTACCTGATGTTCAAATAATGCTATAACAGTCTTCAAAAGTGCCCTTTTAATATTTTCGAGGTCAGATAAAAGCCTTTTGTACTTTGTGTTTTTGATACTTTTAAGTCAACACTGTGACACGTATGATGCATGATTTTGTTAACTGACAAATGCTGCCTTATGTCGTGTGTTGAATTCTGAAGAAAGCAAATCAAATAATTATTTTTGAATTTTGTTCGTTGCAATTATGCATGGTTCAATTCTACCTGTTACCATCCCCCCCCCCCCCACCGGGCAACCCCCGGGACAAGTCCAGCCCTTCGGACCCGAGGGTGGGGAATTGTTTGAAGCAGTCTTGTCCCGGGGGTAGGGGGGCAGGGCAAATCGAAATTTTCTTGTGAAGCACCTCACTTCTCAGTTGACACAATGGTGCTGGACCACGTAGAGAAGACTGCCTGTTTTCAAGGAAAATCTCTAGAATTTGTAGCAGACTGGTTGGAGAAGAATAATCTCTCAAAATTAAAATCTGTATTCGAAGGCACGTTTATTATAAATTCTTAAACGAATGTGCGTTTGATGCGTACTCGAATGGGTGGCGTTCGTCACAAACCTAGAAATATTTCTTCAATCAGCGTATTTATACATATAATAAGATGACTTAAATAGACTTTATATAAAAACAGATGCACGGCGTTATATTAAACGGAGATCTCAGTCCAGTGTTCTTGTGAAACAAGCTAAGAAAAACTCCTTTAAAATGCTGCCATCAATTTGTTCACCGGACCTCTGACCGTATTCAGTGCAGGGAATAGACTTTTTTCTTCAGTTTTCTTTTTCAGTGTAGTGTTCATGTTTTTTAATACTATTCAATACATGTAGTATCCTTCATTCAGTATACTCTAGAAAAGCGTTTAAGTTCTTGTCAGAACGTCAGTCTGCTTTGCTATTGGTTACCCATATTTTGAACACAAAACAACATATTTGTGGTCGATGAGGAGTGTCGGGGGTGGGGAATTGTCTCTTTCTGCCTGCCTGGGGGTGGGGAATAGACCACCAAGAAAGAAACAAATTGCAAATCCCCGGGGGGGGGGGGATGGTAACAGGTAGAATTGAACCCTGCATTACTTAGTCTATTTAGATCAGCAACACTGAACATGTTTATTTGCCTTATTCATTGGTTAACATATTTAATCAACACACTTGTTGATCAATACATGATGACAATTCCTGTTGAGCTTTGCTTGTGCTCATTGATTTGTGTATTGTTAGCTTCACCCATATACTTTGTTCCCATGAAGATCCATACCATCTCTTTGTCAGCATTTTACTTGTTTTGCAATTTATTTGTATGCTTGAACCAGTATACCACTTCACAGTTTTTAAAGTGAAACCCTAATATGATTGCTAATGGTGGATAAAATATTTTTGCTACAACTGGTTTTTTGCATTTAGGAGGTATTTTAGTAAATAGGAAACAACTGTATTAGTTAATTTTTGGGCAAAAAACCTTTTGCAAATAGCTGGAATAGAGTGTTGATTGATGTTTACAGGGGAACTCCACTAATATGATCTCTGATCAATATGGTTGTGTTGCATTCAGCAAGTATTTCAATCAGAAAAATAACTGGATCAGTTAATTTCTGGGCTTAAAAAGAAGTGTCATAAAATGTTCGCATGTAAAAAAGTGGTTGGTAAGACAGGGTTTCACCTGTACATTGTACTTTCAAGAGCTGTGTGACCAAATGAGGTCATGTGGGCAAAATAGATTTAATCTATTTGCAGATTGTTTTTGAAATGTTATGTTTAAATTTGTTGAGTGCCAGAATTATGATTCCTTTTTTTGCCAAGAAGTTTTAAATCAATTGTACATGAAGTAAAATTGGTGTTTTACATTTTTTTCTCCAGGTTATCACAGCTTTTGACTGCAGTGATATGTTCTTATCCAGCCTGTTAAGTTCTTGGTAGAAAGCAGAGAGTGGCAGCCATAAAAGTCACTAGTGTTCAATTCACATATTTGTTATTCTAATTGATTTTTCAAATGTTAGTTTGCCCTACACACTTTGGCTGTACAACATTCTTCATTGATACTGAATCAGTCCAGAGGTCTGTCTTGAGATAGACGCCTTTATAATGCTCCTGGTGAAAGGTAGCGTGGAAAGCATGTATATAAAGATTTGAGAAATAAAGCCCAGCATCTTTGTGCCTTTTTCCCATCTTGCAAGCCATCTTACATTTGTAGCCCACCTTTCTTTAGAAGGAAGTTAGAAGCAGTTGTGTGAGAGGGGCATGAATGATGATTATGTCCCTTTTTATAAGTCTTTGCTCTGTCTGCACTTTTCAGATACTACTCGTTTGAAGCATTGAACATTAATTGATGCAGCATATGCTCCTCATCAGTGAACTTAATTCTGAAGCAACTTACCTCAGTGTTTTGTGTTTCTATACAATTATTTTTTTGAATTCAAAGTTAAATTCTGTGTGGTATCATTTAGATTATTTGGTTAATATACTGCTCAACAATACCCTTTTGCAATACAGTCAATTTCTTTCATTAATTACTCTTGACTAAAATTAGCCTAAAAAAATTAAAATTGCTGAATTTTGATTCATCTGACAAATGTCAGCCTAGTTCTAAAAAAAGGTATTGCACCTGTCTGCTGTTGGAATATTAATGAAGGGTTCATCCAATACATTCCTAAATGTGCATTTTCTATTAATTTTTAACTAATAAGAGTTCTTCAAGATCCACCTCTATAATGTCACAAGCTAAAGAAGATGGCTGCAGAAACAATGAGTACACTTGTATTGGCAAGGAAATGCACTTTACTTTACTATTATACTAGTATTATAATTTAACATTTTCGAGTGTGTTTTAAATGAAGTTATGCTGCACTGACAATTTTGTTGCTAAGGGGGGTGTACTTTGTGTTTGAAAGATACCATTTTGTCCTGTTCCAGATCTGTTAAAATCAGGCATTTTCCATGATTTTTCCACGTTCTATTCATTAATAAAATACATTTAGGTGTTTTTGGTGTTTGTATTGTTCGTGTATTCAGTAACTCAGTTTGACAGATTTTTTGTTCATGCTCCATCACAATTCCCATGACTGCCAAATAGCAAAACATTCCGCCATCAGTGTTAAAAACAGACGTTTTTGTTTGGTTGATTTCAAATGCAGTGATTTGAGATGGAATAGTTCCAACAAAGCACTCTAAGAAAAATATTCATTAGAAATCTTATCACTTAAAAATATTCATTGGAAAACGTCTTCAAGCTCTTTCACCGAAAAAGCCAATTAACTTCAATATGTGGAGGTCGTTTGTTTTCTGTGCGAGGTACTGTCCGAGGTTTACATTAAACGGTGCAGAATTTAAGTTCACTTCGCTATTCTTCAGCCCTTTCACTCCCAGAGTTACAACCACGACTCTTCGAGGTAGGTGCGACTATTGAAATAGAAGCTCGTTTATAAATCCGCTGATCTTGCAGTGCTGTTTGTTTGCCAGCACATGTATTGTGGAAAATATCCTTGTTTTTTTTTCCGGCTTCGGAGCACCCGTCGTTCTTTGGCGCATAACATTTTTGTCATGAACACACAAAGTGAAACGTGGTGTTAACTTGAGATGGGTTTTCCCCGTTTGTTTCAAGTCACGTAAATTTTTTCAAGCCGCTGTCGGCTGCAACTTTAAATGGCGGGAAATTTTAGCGGACCTTGTCGGTCTCGGCCGCAGCGCTACGAGAAGTGAGAACGATTACAAGACAGTACAATAAACTCAAACTATGAAAACAACCAAACTGTTTATTTAGCACTTAATACGAAGAGACATACAATATTACTGCTTTATATACAACAGTCGTATACAAAGTAAATTACTGGAAATAACAATCTTTTATTTTTTTCTCAGCGCGTGAGCGGGCAAGATGAACCAAATCCTGCAATCTGATTGGTTCCGGGAGCGGGCGGAATTCTCCGATCTTGACCGCGGTCAACGGAACGGCAATAACAAAAAATTTGTAATGGGTTTTTAAAACCTTTAAAATCTTTAAAACGTTCTCCGAAACTTAGAATTCTGAAATTTTTTGTACATTGTCGTTAAAAACTTTCTTTCCAAAATTTCTTGTTAAAATACCGAAGGTTGTACAATGTAAATCGCCTCTTCCCTTTCGACAAACATTTGAGTAAATCGAGCAGGAGTTAGCAGCTACATGTATCGAAATTTGGGAAAATAAAGGGGTTTCTTTTAGTTATATTGCTTCCTGTGATTTCTGAGTTTTAACAGAGTAAAAAAGCGTATTTTGCTGCTCTGGTGTCACAAACGGCTTCGTTTCATGGTTCATTTTACGCGCGCTTGCAAAACGTTGCTTTCCGAAAACAACAAGACACGTTTAACTTTTGAAAAACAACAAGAAAAAAATAAAAATATTATTTGCCGGCCTTGGTCGGTCCGTATTGAGAAAAACTGTGCCCTCGGTCTTGAGCACGGCCCTCGGCCTGCGGCCTCGGGCCGTACTCAAGACCTCTGGCACAGTTTTTCTCAATACGGACCTCCCGGCCGGCAAATAATATATATTTATTTTTTTCTCAGCGCGTGAGCGGGCAAGATGAACCAAATCCTGCAATCTGATTGGTTCCGGGAGCGGGCGGAATTTTCCGATCTTGACCGCGGTCAACGGTACGGCTCGAGTAAATCGAGCAGGAGTTAGCTACATGTATCGAAATTTGGGAAAATAAAGGGGTTTCTTTTAGTTATATTGCTTCCTGTGATTTCTGAGTTTTAACAGAGTAAAAAAGTGTATTTTGCTGCTCTGGTGTCACAAACGGCTTCGTTTCATGGTTCATTTTACGCGCGCTTGCAAAACGTTGCTTTCCGAAAACAACAAGACACGTTTAACTTTTGAAAAACAACAAGAAAAAAATAAAAATATTATTTGCCGGCCTTGGTCGGTCCGTATTGAGAAAAACTGTGCCCTCGATCTTGAGCACGGCCCTCGGCCTGCGGCCTCGGGCCGTACTCAAGACCTCTGGCACAGTTTTTCTCAATACGGACCTCCCGGCCGGCAAATAATATATATGTAAGTGATCAAGTAGGATTTTCAAGGTAAGCTTGATTTCGTGTCGAGAAAACGAGTAAAAAGACGAATCAAGGTACTCACACGTTTCTCTTCGGAGTCCTATTTTATGCTCGCCAGCTCTTACAGCGTCAAGTGTGGCTTCCTTTGCTCGATAATGATAATAAACCTTCCTACAGCATTTTCTCAAGACCATTCGAACGAAAAAAAAGTCATTTTTGACATTTCTTCGTGGAAGAAACGACGAGAACGTGGTCCAAATCTCAGGCTTATCCAGCGACTGGTGACCTTAATCAACACGAAAAACTAAGCCCACTTCTCCTTCGAGTAGTCGCGAACATTTTCACCAAAAGGAGCAAGATAAATGGAATTATTATGTGGATAATGACTACCGATTTCTCTGAACATACTCCTAGACAAACAAGAAGAGTTGTTCGTTTCACTGAGCCCATGCTTTTAACGAGAAGTTCTCCGCGAGCAGACTGGCGAGACGCTAAACTACGTGGCAAAACCTTATTTGTCGTCCGCCATTTTGTAACATTGATGGCGGGAACAGCTCGCGCATGCTCAGCGGTTTTTGAGACCTGTCCTGCCCATCCACTCCTTTGCGATCACCATGGTGACGAGTAACACCGCTGTTCAATATAATCCACTACTCAAGACTCGCCGGGTAAGCAAACACCTACTGTCCCCAGCCTGGTTACGCCGAAGATCTTCATGGATTGCAAAAGTCGGCGTACTGGCGCACGATCGTAGAACAAGTGTATCGCGTATCTTTCAGATAGCTTATTTTGGCTTACAATGACGTAGAATTTTGAGAACTTTCCCGGGCTGGCCCGCCTACACATAAACAGCCAGCGGGATAGTGGGTGGGGGGTGAGGGCTACCCCAGCGCGTGGTACCAGAAATCTACCAGAAATCTTTGCGCGCGTGACGTCACAGTGAAAAAGGGTGTTCGCCATCTTGTCCTCTGTGCTCAAAATAATATATTAATGCCAAAGCAGTGTCTTTTTCATACACCAGGGACGAGGAGCCAAACTGTTGGGATGTGCCGTTCACCAAAACAGAATTTCATCCAAAATGTATCCCAAAAGTAAGGCAACATGAGACATATATCTTTTTATCTTTCTATTTATATATTTTGTTACAGTTATAGCGCGTTTTATAGTTTACTAGTGGCGTGTATAACGGTTCAGTCATTCACTCTAATGAAGTTAAGACCGGTTTATCCGGCCGAAATATAGGTGTTAAAAGAATTTATGTCTATTTTTCATTTGTTATTCTACTTAAGGGAAACATTTTTGTTTTCATGAGGGAACAGACATTCCCTGCTAGCAGAGGCCCCTTTTCCTTTGTATTCGCTGAGCTGACGGGTGGCACGAAAAGGGACCTCTGCCATGGGTCGAAATGAACTGTGTTGAGCATGCGCTACGGTTACTTAGCGACTGGAACGTCACGTGATGCTTTTAGCACGTGATCAGCTGACGACTCCCACCTTTCTCAACTAGCGCGCCAAAAAACACCTGCACAGTTTTGTTGTCGTGAATGGCAAGTTTACCAAAACCCTAAAATTTTAGACAGTTCGTCTAGAGATAGTTGTTGTCTAATCTACGGTATTAATTTCAAGTTATCTGGACAAGGAAGCTTTTTTAACATGACCACAACTCCAGGAATCAAAGAGAATTTAACCCATTGAAGGCTGCATGTTTTATGATCGCTTCACTAAATTAGCAATTTCAAGTTATCTGGACAAGGAAGCTTTTTTCGCATGACCACAACTCCAGGAATCAAAGAGAATCTAACCCATTGAAGGCTGCGTGTTTTATGATCGCTTCACTAAATTAGCAGTTGGTAATAAACAACCCATGTGCAGTACGAAAGGACAATTTATAGGTTCGAAAAAACAATACTCACTTGATCTAGAATAGTTAAAATTTCTTACTTTTAAATAAAATACACCAGTTGTCAAAAAAGAATTAGCCAAAAATACAATCTCAAAGTCAAAATTTTGAAAATTTCCGCAAGAGATTTCTCATGCTGTCTCGCGCGTGAAATCAAACCACAACAGAGTATTTGTGTCTGTTTAGGTCAGATTACTACTTTTCAAAATTTTATGAATGAAGGTACACAGAAGAAGAGACAGTAAGCTTTTATAAATAATACATTTATTAAAACACGCCTTTACTTGTTTCTGAAGACCAAACGCGTTCAATTCTTTCTTCGAGGGAAACTACGCGCAAGTGATTTCGCTCGATGTGCAAGTTATTTTGAAGAGCATTTGGTGATGCGAACTGTGCACGTTTTTCTTCAAAACTGTCAGGGCTCGAGACTAACTTTTCAACTTAGTAGCCAAGTGGCTAGTGAGAGGTTTGATTTCGCTAGCCAAAATAAATTTTCACTAGCCAGACGTTTTTGCATAATCTCATAAGTTGTGTTCAATATGTCTAATTTTTAGCCGAGTCAAGTACTGTAAACATGCCTCGCTGTAATCTCAAGAGTGAAGAACTTGAATGTTGACTACATTCTTTCCAACGGTTCAGATAAGATCCTCACATGCAGAATACAAAGTACTATGTGCCTTCAGGGCAAATTTCCAGCCGTGATGTAGTTCACGCCTCTCTTTCCTGTTTCGGTCAGATCATGATGAATAACTCGAACAGTTAACCTTATATGAGCATCTCATCGCACCGAGAAACGTTGGGAAGACAAGACTGATACAGCACTCAACTCACGTACAGAAAGACGTCTACAAGAGAAGACTACTATGTTACAAGCGGATTTAAGTGCGGAAAAACATTGAGCAGAAAAAAACTAATAAGGTTCAAACTTACTAAGATACGGAGAAACGTTGAGAAGTCATATCAAACACTTTGGTTGCAAATGCACCACAGTAGGGAGAAACACTGCCAACTTACCAAGATACAGAGACTAATAAAATACACAACTACTAACTTACGGAGAAAGGTTATTAGACAAAACTAATTCCGTAAGATAGTGTGTGACGTACGGAAGAACGCCGAATGGACAAACTGAATTACTACAGTGGGCCAGTAAATTACGGAGAAACGTAAATGAGACAACTAAAATCGCACTAACGTACGGATAAACATTGAGAAGACAAGACTAATACCGTATGAACATACTAACGTACAGAGACACACTAAGCAGTGTTGAATTATCGTACGAATGTACCAACACACTGAAA
Source organism: Siderastrea siderea (assembly GCA_964030785.1). NCBI lineage: Eukaryota > Metazoa > Cnidaria > Anthozoa > Scleractinia > Rhizangiidae > Siderastrea > Siderastrea siderea. The sequence continues at coordinate 36,671,950 of OZ034968.1, forward strand.
ATCTTAGGAAGAGCAGAACAATGTCGTGCGAAAGTTGAGAAGGCTAGACTAATAAATCGACAAACCTACTTCCGTACGGAGAAATGTTGTGAAGACGTTACCTAGAAAGAAACGCTGGGAAGAGAAACTAGTGTTTTCCAAAACAAGACTAAAGAATTGTGTGAACATACTAACATGTGGACAAATGTCATATGAACGCACTAATGGACCTTTCAAGGAAACGTATGGTGAAACGTTCTGAAGACGGCTAATTTCGTTCGAACGTAGAGATGACGGAGAAAACGTTGCCATCTGAGACAAGAATTAGTAGGGAAAAACGTTGAGAGGACAAAACAAGTATGGTACGAACATTATGATATCCTTCTACGCAATAAGTTTTAGTTTCTGCTCACTCAATTTGCTTTTGGAATTCGATCATCAGAAGCAATATTTAGTTTGGGTTTCATCTGGTGCTTTAGTGCTTTTAAATTTTCACTAGCCACAATGGCTAGTGAAAGCGCAAAACGTACTAGCCAAAACGAAATTTCTACTAGTCTGTGACTAGTTGGCTACCGTTAGTTTCGAGCCCTGAATATGAAGAATCCCTCAATTAAAAAGCGATTTCGATACAAATTTACAATCAAATGTGTAATTTACTGTACCGTAGACTCGTAGAAGTGGTGGAGCATTGCACAAAAAGTCTGCAGCTCGAAAAATCTTTGGAGGTGGAAGGTTGTCCTGCGCCTTGACAGATGTTTTCTTCGCTCTAAATTCCATTGCTTAACTTTTCGAGTGTTTCTTAGAGCTTCTTCTTTCGATTGTTTATCTTTCCGTCGTCCATGTTAACAAAAACGAGAGAAAGTAAACGTTGTAGCTCTTCACGAGTTTAGGTCTCTTTCCAGGACGGCATGACTGTCGGACTGTCGGACGGCATGTTACGATGCCAGCTCACTAAATGACAGCGGAATAACTGTAAAGGAATGCGCAAGATACAGTGGGCTCAAGTCACGGTCAGCAAACAATACAGGGAGCATGCGTTTCAGAAACCGCCGTCCACGACCATGGACGGCGGTTGAATCAAAGGGAGTTTCGACCCATGGCAGAGGTCCCTTTTCGTCCCGTCCATCAGCTCAGCGAATACAAAGGAAAAGGGGCCTCTGCTAGCAGGGAAGAACAGACATTAAGGTCTTTTGTTATAATATATCAAGAGGATGAACAACAGCACAACTTTATTTGTTCTATAAAACCCTGCAAATATACGTATAAGCTTAAGCTTAAATTAAAAAGCAAAATAACCGACTTATCAGGTGGCTGAGAAAATTAATCGACAAACTGACTATAATTAGGGAAAAATTAGCAACAAACTAGCAAAAAATGGCCTGAAGTGAGCTTCAAAAACATCACCCTGTCTTTTAAAGTCGCAGTTCATCACATCATGCAAAGTGTTGTGCACTGTCTTTATTGAAGGAATAAGCAAATGGCTGACCTTTCCTCCGTATTTGATCCTTAAAGCCACCTCTGGTGTATAAAAATTGTTGTCTAGCCAAATTCTTTGATGATCCCTTTGCCAAACTCTGAAGGTTGGTTTTCACCAGTAACGGAGTCAGAGTCGTAAGAGAGCTTGTGACCTAGTGGAAATCAAAACTCAGAGTAGTAAGCGGAGTCATAAGCAACGGAATTGGAGTCGGAAGAATCAGAACGTTTTCATTTTCTTCCAAATTTGCTTTTGACTCTGTTGCTTATAATCCAGTGAAAACCAAAATCTCTTCTATTGCCATGGAAACAGCTCACTTAACAAAAGAGGACTTCACAAATTGACTTCAGCGGTGTCATTTATTAGGTCTGCCAAGTATGGGCTCTTTAGCTTTTAGCATTTAAATAGTTATGATGAAGTACAGGTTCTCAAATCTTCCAAAACTGTGTTCAGCCACCTTTATGTAATTTGTGTTTATGGGAGAAATACTTTGTAAACATGTAAACCTTGTTCAACTGATTTAAAAATGTGCATAACTTTGTTTTCATGTGGTTCAAAACTGTAAATCCCCTGGCAATAATCTAGTAATTATTTTGTCACATCTTAAAGCTCATATACATGTATTCAAGACACTGGCACAAACATTCCCCTTTGTATAATCTTCAACAACAAATTAAATTAGCAGTACAACAAGAGTACCTGCTCACTGGCAGGAGCCAAATATAATAATTTATGGACAAGTGTGCTATAAATCTTTTCAAGTGAGCATATTGTTTTGTACCATTTCTTCTTACAGGATTCATCTGATGGTTCCTTTTATACCTTAGCTTTCAAAGAGCTATTCCCTTTGGACGAGGAGTTTGCAAGCAAAAATGTTGAGCCTGAAAAACATCAGTGAAGCCTACAAGTCATACCAACAGGCTCTCGGGAAACTCACAGATGATGTTATTTCAAACGCAGTCAAACTGAAAGTTGATACAAAGGAAAAAGACCTAAATGTCAAAATTGCCAAAACTACATTGTATCTTTCTTCCACTCCTTGGTCAAAATGGGTACTGTTTAATGAACAAGGATCATAAGTTCAAAGGAGTTGCAGGGTTGAAAACACCTGACGATTGCAAAGTGGGTGGACTTTGGATAGTAGGTATACCACTATAGGCTTTGTTTTTCACCAAGCTTCTTGTAATCTAGCCTATACAGAGCTGGCTGTTTCATTGTTTTATTCATCATTGAACTCAATACAATCATCATGGTCCATCATGGATTGTAAGCTTGAATGTACTGTCATTTTTAATTCGCTAAATCCATGGTAGTTCCTCAGTTAAACATGACGACTGTCTAGTTTGGAACAGATCGGTCCATGAACTTTATACATGTACGAGGGACCTTTACGAGCGAACTCCTCAGAGTAAACTTCATCGAGAAACCTAGTGAGCTATATCTATAGAGTTTGAAACGCTTAAAGAATCAAAAAAGCAATGGTCAGAGCAACTGTTGAGCATATTCTAAATGAAATCTCAAAGTGATAAAAGCTTTTGAAGTGAATTTGTAGCTGGTTTCTTTCAATTGATGCTGGGTTATGCTGCCATGTAAATGCGTGACACGAGAAAAGTCTGCAGTCAATCAGTCGGTGTGTTGATTTGAGACTACATACTAGAGTAATCGCTAAATATATACTATAAATAATGCAATGGGTGGGCATCAGTGCGACTTGTATTATTTTATAAATGTGAAGAAAGTTTATTTCCATATAAAGAGACACCCGAGTACACGCAATTATGCGTCTAGTTGTTCAATACATACTACATGTGACTGGAAAAATAAGAATTATGCAAATCAGGGAAAAACCTGGCGGGTGCTTGCTGCTCTAGCCTCCCATGCAGTCGTTTTTGGGGGCTAGTGAAACATGATAGCCCCTAAAAACGACTCCGTGGGAGGCTATCGCCACTCGATCTAAATATCGCATTTTCGCATCGCACGCTAGGAAAAGAAAGAGACTGCTTGCAGTCTCGGACAATACCGGCGGTTTAGACTGTCTGTGATCATGTTACGTCCAAAAAGTAAACAGATAGTGAAACATTAACTTAGACAAAATAATAAAAAAGTAAAAGGCCTAACGCAATGTCACATTCGTGACATCACCGCAACAACTAAAATTATCTTCTTTTCTTTTACAACTGTAATTCTTCATGCAGAAAAATGTTCAACACACCAGAGTGATATATTTTTTTACGAATGTTAGTTAACCATAAATTACTGCGATGTAAGAATTTGTCTCCCTTGCCAAATAACCTACCTCAATCATTCCACCAATTTCTTTTGTTCTCTTTATCCATTTTAAAGATCTCTTCAGTTGTCAAATTCATTCATAAGCTGGCTTAGAAGGAGCCTTTGATTACATCTGAGAGTGTGTCTCAATTCGGCATCTCCAGAAGTGTGTTGGAGCTTGTCTTATAATTTGCCTTTGCGATCACCCTAGCTGCACCATTGTATTTTTTGCAGTTCATCAGAAAACGGAAAGAGGACACGGTAAACAAGTTCTCAAAATAAGACTTTATTTCAATTAATTAGTGGCATGGATACTCAAGGTAGTCAGGAGTTTATTCAACCTTCTTATAATACAATGATTCTAAATTGAACGATTGCTAGTGCATAAACAAAGAACTGTTCATTGCCCTTTACCGAGTGTTCGCCAGCCAAAATTCAGCCGGCGATGTCCTCCTTCTCAGCCGGCGAATTTCGCCGGCAGCTGGTGCTTAGCGACAACCCTGGGCTTAAACTCAGACCGTTCGATTCGGAGTACAGTACGCAAACCATTAGGCTACTGCATCTCCCATAAATAAATGAAGGGAAGTGAATATAAAATGTTTGGTGAATTTATAGTATACAGCTTTTCCTTGGTTGCACTGATCTTTACATAAAATGAAAATAAAGATGAAGTTGAAGGTGACTTCTGGCAGTAAAATTTTCCCTGGCCTCAGTCAGAACATAAGTCAAGCACAATGTTGTAACATACACTGTAGTGCATGATTATCTTTATTACTCTCAGCAAACTTGACCAGTTATAATTTTATGCTCTTTACTAATGCTCTTTGTATCAAGGTTTTGAATCCACTGAATACATTATACGTAATAATATAATATTTTGCTTTTTGCAGGTTCCACTTGTAATAATAATAATCATTGTCATCCTTATCATCATCAATATTCTACTCATCTTCGTCATCATCATCTTCATCATCATCATCAAAGTTGAATGTTTATACACATCTAAGAGCCGTCCTCTAAATATGGCCATTTTCATGTATACTTAATACCATTTATCCTTATAGGTTTTGAAGGTGTATTATTTGGAGAACCAGACTGGTTTGCTTGTCCAAGAGGTATGTCAGTGTTTATGTTACTGAATAACAGGTGAAAGTTGTGTTGAAGAAACTTGTTTGCATTCACTTCAAAGGGCTCAATCAGGAGTTGATTCTGGGCAGTGGTTAATTTACTGTTGTTTATTACATTTGTCAAAATTCTGTTCTTCACTGTAATTGGTAAAGCCACTTTGCAGGCAATCAAAGCATTGCCTTGAATATTTTGGAACAAACAGTTTACAAAGACATGGTGAAGCAAATCAAAGCACATTGCCCCAGAGGGCTTCGCTGCTATAATTCTATCATAATGTGAGAAAACCACCAGCCCTGTTTTGTGGCCAGGACCTTTTGGAGCTGTTTCCTTCACCCCAAGCATCAATCCTTGATCATAAGTAAAGGTTTGTCATGGGCTTGGAACTTCTATAGTTGCGGGACAGATGTAGAGTTTTACCTCCTTCCCATCAAGCCCCATGCATTCTGTTTTCCCAAATGTAGAGGTCTCTCGCTGATCGGGAAACAATAATTCCTCATGAAGTGAGGCTGAAGGCTGTGCATAGTTACTCACTTAAGATTTTGTCTGCCAAGAGCTTAGCCGTAGTGGGTGGTATTTTCTGTTGCAGCTTAACCTAAAATGGACTTTGAGGAAGTCTATATACTTAATGACCAACTGTCATTTTTTGCTTTGAAATTTTTTTTATTTCACCACGATTCTAGCTCGACAAGAAATTGTGGAACTAGATTTGTACACACCAGGCTACTCCCCCTGTTGCGTTACAACTCTACCTGATCCCCACACCACCAAGATAATTAATCCCCGCACTTCTAGCTTTGCGCGGACCTGCGAGTCACATCTTACTTATCTAGATAGTCACTCAAGTGGGCAATATTCCTACTTAATAATGTGTAACCATGTGTCCTCAGGCATTGCATCTGTCTACTAACCAAGCAAAAAGTGGTCTATTTGTAGGAAGAGTTTACTTTATACTGAGACTTTATATTTATTATTGCAGATTCTAAAGATTGTTGTGTAGCTGGAATAGGTAAATACAGTGATTACTTTCCTGAAAATAGAAATGTGTGAAATCACTTGTAACAATGATAAGTTACAGTTTTTATGACTTTTATAGCTTACAACACTTGAAAATCAGTATATTGAAAGAATACCCTTTCTGTAGTTGAAATGAAGCAGGGGGAAGCAGGGGGGGGGGGGACCATCTTCTGTGTTGTATTCTTCAACTTTGGGGAAAAGTCATTGAATTTTGTAAAAGGTCAGGGAAAATCTTAGATGTTGTCAAAGTCAGTGAAAAGTCAGGAAATTTAAATTTTCTGACTCACAAGTTTTCCTGGAGATTACAAAATTAATACATTTTCTTTCGGAAAAGTATTGTGTAAATTTGTGTTGGTCAGTGATTTTTATTGTCTTTTTTTATTATTCACCTAATGCAATGTCAGTGAAAATATTTTTAGAGGTCAGGGAAAAGTCAGGGAATTTTTAAGTTTCTGGTGAGTGGCAACCCTGATTCTGCAGTAAATGCAACAAACCTAAAGAAATGCAAGTCAGTGCATGAGTATATTATTGTCATAAAAGAATAATGGTGAAATAGGGAAAAGACTAGACTAATGAAGACTGCATTGTACTATTAAGGAGCTATAGAAGCAGAAAACAAGGATGATGACGATGATGATGATTATGGTGAGTACAATTTCACACTTGAGAATCACTGTAAAAACTAGGCGTTATTTTGAGTCAACTATTTCTTAAAAAACAAAGTGAGAATTACTAATCAAGTGTTTTAGTGAGCATTGAAATAATATTAACTGTGACTACAGTTGAACCTTGATTACCCAGACCTCCTTTATCCTGACTTTTCGATTATCCGGACTTTTCCTGTGGTCCCATTTTTTTTTGTGAAAATTAATAAGTCATGATGAAGATCTGAAGCTATCGTATGTTTTACATGCATTTGAAAGTGCAATTAAAACATAATTTTATTTGCTTTTGCAGAGTAAAAAGAGCGCTAGCACATACAGTTAGTGACAAAATGCATTCGTATTAAAATGAAATATGATTCGCTTAGACTTGGGCACTACTTTCCATTTATGGAAAACTAATTTATTCAAGTGGAAGCAAACAAAATGGCAATCTGTTTTCATGAAGTCAAGGATAAACTAAGAAAGCTGCATGGTTGAACAAACAAGAAAACTTCCCCACTTGCTTTATTCACCATTTCAACAACAACTATAAGTGAAATGAATAGTTGAGCAAATTTTGACGTGAATTTTAAGATACAGAAAAAACAATTAAGGATAAAAATTAGCGACAAGAGTTCAACACAACGTTTCGATGTCTCCATCTTCAGAATTGTTTCATCAATTAACTGCTGAGACCGTGGAAAACACCACAAAAAAATGAAATAAATCATTACATGTACTATTTTAATACGTTTGTTTTTGCATGAACAGTTGTATAAATTTACTGTGAAAAACTTGTACGCCATTTGTTGTTAAAAAAAAAGTGGGTCATGTTCTTGGCAGTTTCAGGGTGAAATGTCCTATTTTATTTGGATTTGTTTTTGTCTCATTATTATTCGTATTTTTTATTGTTTGGACCCTCAATTTTCTGGGCTATTTGCCTCAGTCCCCACGAATCCGGTTAATCGAGGTTCGTCTGTACAAAAATAATCCCAAAAAAATTATGAACATGTCATTCTACACAAATAAAAAATCGATTTCACCATATATAGGTTCTTGTGAGAAACTAAACAGGCTACATGTAGTTTTTGCATGTATATATATATCTTTGTTGGCCTGATTGCAGGTTAACTGTTGTTATGCCAAAAGCCCCTTCTTACATGCATTGCCTATTTTTTGTCGTATTATGAATTATCCGTTTTATTGATTCCTTCAACAGGACCTGTGAGTAAAAGGCGCAAAGGGGCAGGTAAAACTGATTTGTTATTTCGCATAAATAGATTACTTAATGGTTTTATATATTTGCAACATGCTAATACATGCACCCTAAGAAAGTGAGGCCACCTAAGTGAGAGAGAGCTTTTGTGGAATTTCGCATCAAGAATTATTTTCTCTACAAGTTTTGTCTAGGAATCCAAAGCATACTGGCTATCATAAGTGCTGTTTTTTATGTGTCCACCACAAGGAGAGTAGTAGAAGATAGAAATTGAAATATCAAAATGAAGGTGAAATGAGGAATATCACTGAAAAAAAACTAAACTTCATGATAATTACACTAACTGTATTCCAGTAATCCATTAATAAGCCCTATCAAAAGTGTTATGAATAAAAGAAAGGTAATTTAAAGAAAGTCTTATTAAATAAAGTGTCACAACTTTTATTGTAACATGTATGAAGACCCATGAGGAAAATTTGTACATGTTGACATCATGACTTAAAGGGTTAATACTTACACATCATCAAATTTTGCTACAAAGTACTTTAAGAGAAACCAGTAGGGAGAATTTGTGTGTTCTGTGCAGTCAAACAGGGTTCAACATTGTTGCTTGTTGCCTGGGGGCTGGCCAAATAAATGCAACATGTTCCAAGGAACAGTAAGCTGCCAACAAGCTAATTTTCCTACGTCCCAGCTCTATACTTTAATACTTTCTCTTTTTTGGTGGGTGGTGCAAAAAATTAAACCTGATACAATTCCTTTAGAAGATGCCTTTTGCCCTCTTTCATGATGGATTGACATTTATTGACTTTATGACTGAAGAGCCAATCAAAATTACACTACAATTGCGAGAAGGCCAGAAGTATGTGTGTTACGAGGCATTATTCATTACATGCCACTTTTGTGTTGATGTGTTTCTTTGCTGTGTAAGCAAGAAGCAAAGAGAAAGTATTCTTTCAAAGAGTGTTATTTCTTGAAAAACAGGATGAAGATTAGCAGTTACATGTAGTATTTTTATTGAGTTCTGCAGTGATGCTTTTATAGAAACTGCATAGTGTAAATGATTAAATATATTTTTTGTTTTAAAAAGATGATTCTCCGGGCAGTAGTGCTGCAGAAGAAGGCAGTGGACCAAAGGACTTCTCACCAGGCAAGAATGTCGCAGTGGAAGGGAAAAAAGGGACAGGCGTTTCATCTACATCACAAGCCATAGCAACTTGTATAGCATTTTCTTTTGTTTATCATAGTCGCCAGCCTAATTTAACTTTAATACCTACAATATTAACAAGCAATGAGGATTTTGTGGTGTTCCTTTACGATTCCGAGAAGGATGTTTTCCTAAAGTGTGGTTTGCCTTGGGAGCAAAAGTACTTGTTAGTTTTGTGGGCTGTATTAAACCACAAGTTATTTCTCAACTCGGCAAAGGTGAATGTAAACTTGAGATTTGGATATCATAAGAATAACGGAAGGTATACTTTAAAGAACGTAGCACCCCAAGATATGAGGTATATGGTTGAACATCTCCAACGCCCTGTGTCGTCATTTCAACAGCTTTTACATGCTGACACTGTAGATTTAAGAAGTGGTGAATGGAAGCTGTTTTAAATTGCAAATTCGTCTATTGACCCAGCTTGAACGGAAATATTCTGTTGCTTTTCAGTAGCAGTCACAAATTTTGAAGTTTCAAGCTTGTCAATGCGGGTACCAGTGTCTGAGGCACGGCCTGGGGTTACTAAACACCAAGTGGGGCATATTGCTCCTTGTAAATAGCTGGTTTCATAAAAAAAAATGTTCTAAAGTAAAACAATTTCCAAAACTTTTCTTTGAAAGTCAAGAAAGCGGTTAATTAGTTAATATCATCTTAATCAGGAAAGCCCCTATTTGAAAGGTTTTTCCTGATAATATAGTTAAGGATTATTTTCTGTTCCTTTTTTCTAAAAGAATTTTTGAGTTATTTTTTTCTCAAAGAAATCTCTCTTAGTCGTCGTGAGGGACGTTGTGGTCATTCAGTCAGTGAGTGAGTCAGTCAGTCAGTGATTCATGTATGTATCTCACACCAATCAGATTGGGGCTACTATCAAGACTTTTAACAGGTTTCATTAAAAAATGTTCAAAACAATTTCCAAACCTTTTCTGTGAAAGTCAAGAAAGTATTACTCAATATCATCTTAATCAGGAAAAACCTTATTTGCAAGGTTTAGTATATACCTATTGAGGATGTTTTAAGAACATCAAATTTCTGAGGGCAACTACAATACATTAGCAGATTACATTTACTGAAATTACTTTATTGAATTAAATATTAATTTATGGCAATGTCAGTGGAATTGAGCCTAAGATCAGGTGAATATACTGATATGTTTTCCTATCAACAGCGATGATTAAATTTAGAAGATTTAGTTTTATTTCCAAATATTAAGTTTCATGTAAATACTTATTATTTTTAAATGAGGGAGAAATTAAGAAATAAAGACCAGATATATGATAACATGGTTTGATTTCTTTGCGAGGTATTAAAAGTTGCCAGTCATCCAAGCGTCAATAAAACTTTTAAGTGATTCGGTTTTCTTGCAGCCAGGAAGCAAATATTGTTGCCCACATGGCTAGACTGCAATTACATCAGGAACAATGTTTCCTAGTTTAATTTTTATTAAACTGTAAAAATGCTAAGCCGTGACCTACATATTAAATACAACACATACCCACATTTCACATAGTGTGTTCTTTAAGTAGAATTGTAGTGTATAAACCGCTAAAAAGTGATTTATTCGTCAATCTAAGTATCTTAATGGTTTTCTTGGGCACTTCTTAATGTGCTACAAGGCAAAAAGATACTTTTTGACAAGTTTTGTTTTCTTTTTACCTTCTTGTGAGGACTCAAGATGTGTGTTCTGTGGACCAACTTATGAGGACCCTTCAGGGGTCCTCATTTGAAGGTTATTTTCAAGGAACTACCTATCTAAGAGGACTTTTTCTGCGGGGACCTGAAAATGTCCCCATAATTTGAACAGACCCCACTTTGCTGGTGTGTTTTCATATCAATGTCCCTGAAGGGTGCAGGGGTGAACCCAATGAACCAAAACTTGGCGACGTCAAGTCAGTATACTCGAATTATTTGGAAATTAATTTAGCGGAAACCGTGCGAGTCATAAACGTTTTATGCCATACTTACTTTCGACTTACTGGACGTATCTGAGGCCTAATTTCCGTATTGACTTAAAATCCTCCAATACGATGTTTTATTTCTAATAAATTTCTTCAAACTTACTTAGTATAAATGTAGGATTAAGCAAATAAAAAAAGATAGTTTAGCTTTTTTAACATCGTAGGAGGGCTTCTGTCCTCGTGTACCGGTGCACAAGAGCCGCCGATACGAAAGACCAAACAATACATTAAAGCTAACCAATGACTCCTAAACAAAGAAAATACAATGGTTATCCCCGCTTGTGCACCGGTACACGAGGACATAGCCGTAGGAGGTAAACCAGGACTAGATTCATTTGGTAATTTTCCAAAGAATATGTTAAGTGAACCACTTAATGACTTCAGAGAAAATTATTTTTGGACCATCATCGACAGTGAATGAAAGAATGGCTAATTAAGTCAGACCCCTGACAATACACGAATGCACTATTGCATTCTATACCATTTCAACACAGGTCCTTTGATTCTGTGTAAAATTTGAAGTAGCCTCTCAATTCTGTATCGTTGGACTCCAAGTCACGAGCCCATTTTCAAGGCGAAATACCACCTTTGTTATCAATAGCTTGCAAGGTAACATTCCAAACACCTCCCACAATAAGATTGCTAATTTCTGTGTGTGACACCAAATATCTGTTTAATTTAGCAAGAATTTCTGTTGCTGCTGGGAGTCATTTGGGGTGTGAACATTACAGATTAAAATTCTGCCTGAACTGCAAAACAAGTAAGCTGATACAATTCTGCCTTCAAGATCTTTACCGGTCGCTTCCACATTTAATCTGCTTAAAGGATTTATCAGAATAGAAACTCCTTTACTATGGGTTGACACGTGGGAAAAGAAAACAGCACCTACTCACTCACCCTTCCATATCGATTCACCTTTGGGTTCCGAAAATGTTTCTTGGCGGAGGTACATCTGACAGTTTTGATCTTTTAGAAAACTAAAAATACCCCTTCGTTTAAGTTGGTTTCTTAAGCCTCTAACATTTTAAGATAAGATACTTATTTTCATTTGCATCGACATGACCATTACAAATTATGTTGACAGATGATAATTTTCAGTCATGAGGCACAACAACTGATAAATTTTAAATGCACAGAATCGCAAAAATAATAACTTATAGTTAGACTGACGCCGTGAAATATATGGAAAAGAAACAAATCCGCTGACGAATACAAACAGAAAACACACAAAACACAAACGTATACAAGCGTTGAGCTGCATGCTATCTAAAGGCGTTCAGGGCTTTGTGTCATATCCATCCTAATTCGTATCTTAAAGTGAAAAAAATAGTTTAAACTCTGAGATATAAAGATGCGCTAAAGCGCAGACGGGCTAGCGTAAAGTCATAAGTTGTCGAGGTCTTCATGGGACTGGATTCTCTTTGGTGCACCATCGGGCGATGTCTTTACATAAATCTTGCCGTCCAAAGACCACACACTAGTCAACATTCCATCCTTTCTCATTTGGTTAGCTTCCTTATTAGATCTCTTCGAAAGGGTGTTAGGTTTTCGTTTTCAGTACAAAAGTACAAAGATCATTTAGACCAATTTGACCAATCAGAGAGTGCGTAGTATCACAAGTTACTTCATAAAAGCCCCTGAGCTTATTTTTTAGAAGGGTATTTTGGCTGATTTTTTTTTTTGGGGGGGGGAGGTGATTTCATATTCAGAAACCAAAATGTTGCTTAAGATGAAATGCAGAAAATGTACCTTAGAGCCAGCAATGTTTCAGGGGAAAAAAATGAAAAATACCCGGTAACTGTGTTGTGGAAGTTTGATTTTTTTTTTGTATTTTCTGTTCATACATCATCAAGCTCCACTACAGCGGAACCCCGATTTTACGATATGGCAAGGAGAAAGCAAAATCATACCGTTAAATCGGAATTGGTGTTGGTCAAACTTTTTGGTATGTGATATTAATTATATCGTTGCAACGGGAAAAACTTTATGCTTGGGTCGCTAGATTTCCATCGTTAAACCGGGAATGTCGTTGGACCGAATATTGTTAAATAGGGATTCTGCTCCATACAATTTACTGTAACTTTTGCCGGGACACAGAAAGTTGATCGTTAAATCGGAAATATCGTTAGATCGACGATCGTAAAATCAGGGTTTCACTGTACTGATGATTTTAGCTGTAGAGTCATGTAGAGCATATGCAAATACAATTGTACACACCTTAGAGGCTGCATTTGATTAAAATTATGACAAGAGTTAAAATGACTTCATATCAACACACCCACATCTGCAGAGGAAATTTGCTTAGAATGGAATGTTGGTTTCCAGGTTTTTGCTCAATTTAAATTTTTTAACAAACGATAATTAATTGAGGCACAGCACAGCGTTAACATTGTCAAATAAGTAGAAGCAATTCCAGAGATATATAGGATTGGATCTCTTAGTACACTTCTTGAAAGCGTTATAGAAGGATAGAAGAAATTAAAAGAAACAGTGAAATAATGGACAGATTCCAAGTCTGAAGTGATGTAGGTAACACGGTTAAAATCGAGAAGGTAACATACTATCTCTAAGGTCCGTTTAAGAAGTACCTGTAACTAACCATACGTGAAGGCAGCCGTTTAAAAAATTACCTGACGAAGAACCGATAACCAAAGAGACGACATCTCAACTGTGGCAAGTGACTGGTAGGAAATTTTTGAAACAGTGGATACAGTATTGTAGAAAGCTGACGTTTATGGAATCGTATTTGACGAATTAAAGTTTAAACTTAGCCAAGAACAGATTACCTTTTTGGGTCATCGATTTAACCTGCGAGGCCTGTAACCAGGAATATCGAAGAAACTTATGCTCTCGAAGAACTGAAAACCAATATATTAAGCAAGGACGCAATGCAATTCTTCAAATAAACGTTAACCATCATAATGAGAGGGGAAGATATCAAAAATGAGGAATTATCAGCCAGTCTATTCCAATAATCCACCAAGAGCTGGCAACTGTTGCACTTTATAAGCCCTACACTGACGAATGTGGAAAAGAGCTATAAACCGAGAAAGATGCTTTGTGGGTGAAGTGCCCCGTTGATCAATTCTCTATCGATCTACTTGGGCGCTAAGCTCCACGACAAAAAACTACCGTCTGCTGTTAAATATTAAGCCTGAAACAAGGCTACCACCACAAATTTAATCATGCAGTTGGTTGTGGAAACGCAGGATGTGGAATTGGAATTGAAATATAAGCTACAGAAAGAAGAAAGCTCCAAAGCTAATTCTCTTGATTTCTTGTCCAGACATCCACTGCCAAACACTGTGAACTACGACCCAGAGACGATATTGATGGCATAATGCATTTTTGTTATTGGTCAGGATTAAGCAAGAAACACGTCGAGATGGGGGAAACCAGCAAGAAGGGATGTCGACTAAGCAAAAATCGTTAAAACTGCCCACAAGTTAGGACATCTGAGAACAGCGAAGACAAATCAGATACGCATAGGAATGTACTTAAATAGTCATGTCATTAAAAAGTGTTCTGCTTTTGTGGAGGAAGAAAGATTTCAACATCGCCGAGCTTTTACACCTGAACATCCCCGCGGAACCAGTGGTTTAAAGATCCATGCAAACTCCTAACAAAACCAAACAAAATCTTATCTCCAAGGGAAGATAGGCCATGCCGGAACAGGACAGTCGATGACATCCTTCTAGCTTATAGCGACAAACTGCATCTTAGAGCTAGGTTCCATATAAAGCCATTCTTCTCTCTCCAAAGTCAACGTGTAACAAGAGGTACATGGAACGTGAGAACCATGTTCCAACCACGTAAATCTGCCATCACAGTAGGCATCCGTCTATCTCTTGCGATAATGGTAGCGCCTTTGTCGGTCAAGACCGGTCCCGTCGAGTGCAGCGTCCGGAGTGGCTCAGCAATCCGATCCTTTCGTGACAGTCTCTTCCGCAGGCATTGCAGAGAAAGGTGGAGGAAGGGGGGGTCGACGGCCTGAGTATGCTGTGTCTGCTTCCTGCGTTGTCTCCTGTCCTCCAGCTGTTGGTTGCACTTTTCCTATCCCTTCTTGACCCCTTCTCGAACAGCGAAGGGCCTACTACTTCGGTCGTCTGCAAGCCGCTCCCAATTGTCTGGGTCGATGCCTGCGAGTTTTAGGTCGCGCTTGCAGACAGCCTTGAAGCGCAGGACTGGGCGGCCTACAGGACGGCGTCCTGTGGCCAGCTTACCGTACACGACATCATTTGGTATACGACCGTCCTTCATTCGGCAGATATGTCCAGGATTGAACGTTTATGACATGCACGTTCCTTATGATAAGCATCACGAAGTGTCATCAGAGTTAATTGATAAAAAGAATTGGTAAAAAGTCACCAAAATACACATAATTCTGTCTGTCAATATATGAAGTTGTATGAAAATGTCAAATAACCCGACAAAATATGAAGTACTAATCAAACAATACTTGCGTTCAATCCTGGACATAGGTCATTCGGTGCATATATCCCAGCCATCGCGATAAAGAGGTATAAGCTGTTAATTCTTGGACTGAAAGAGACGTAGTGGACCTCATCAGAAAAGATAAAATTGGCAGATGGCACCACTATCATCCATTCAGGTCTCATCAGGAAGATGTAGCACCATACGCTGGGGCGTCGCTTTAAAGTTAACATCAGAGGCGCGCGAGGCAATGATATCCTGGGAACCCATAAACTGTAGGATTAACACTGCCAGGTTCAGGACCAGACAGAAGAAGATAACTGTACTTATATTCCAGAGCTGTGCTCCAACGAACGAGGAAGCTGAGGAGGACAAGTATGATTCTTCCACGTTATTAGCGAGACAGTCAACAAAGTGAAGTCATCTTTAATGGGCGATTTCAAATAAAAAGAGAATTATGGGCGAACATAGATTGGGGGAAGATGATCTCAAACGGTGAGCATTTTGCAGTCTTTTGTACCCATTCCAACCTTGTAATCGGCGGCGACTGAAAGCCTATTTCCGCACAAACCAGTCCACAAAGCAACACGGATATCACCCAACCACATCACAGAGAATAAAATCGACCATACAGGCATCTCACATAAGTCTAGACGATCCCTTCTGGACGTACGGGTCAAGAGAGGTTCAGACGTAAGACTTGACCACCCCCTTGTAGTTGCCATGAAGGGTTGCTACATGCTACGAAATCCTAGGATCAAGTACAATGTGCACTACCTCAAGGACAGGGAAACATCACAGAGCTTCAGGGTTTCCCTTTCCAGCAGATGTCGGCCTATGCAAGACCTCAGCATAGAGTATGATTGGATTGTCATCAGAGAGGTTATTAACAGGACATGTGTAGAAGTATTGGCAGAAAAGGCAGCTGAGCACGAGGAATGGATTACACCAGAAACCATGGAATCAATCAACACAAGGCGTGTTTGAATGTAGAGGGCAACGGGAGCACGACGAGAACAAAATAGGTAGAGGCCATAAAGAAGTACGAAGCAGCACATTTGGAGCTAAAAGAGAGCATCAAACGGGATAAAAGGGATGATTATAATGCCCTAGCGGCACAGGGGCTGCAGCAAAATGGAAACAAAAAGGATTTGTACGATACTACCAGGAAACTGGCGGGTAAAATTGTCCAGACTAACAACCTAGTAAAGGACGAAGAGGGAAATATCTTGACGAAGAAAGATGAACAGCTTAAGCGGTGGGCAGCCTTTCAACGAGCTTCTAAATCGACCTCCACCTCCAAAATACTCCATCAATCCTAGAGGCTTTAAGGGAGCAGAATGTGAGCTGTGAGGCGTCGCTCATCCAAATTGGGGATCGTTTGCTCAATCAAGATGCTAAAGGCAGGGAAAGCAGCTGGCCCGGATAATACACCATCAGAGGCGCTGAAACAGTGCCTAATTTAACAGCAGATATCCTTTACGGCCTGTTTGATAAGATCTAGAAAGAAGAGGTGTTTGGAGTGGAACAGGATTGGAACGGGAGTAGCCTGTGTAGCAGGCGGGAGAAGCGGGCGAGAGTGAATTTTACCCTCGAGCCAAAGAAAACAAAATCATTCGGGCGCTACAAAGCACTCGCTCGCGAAATCCCGCCAGCTACGCAGGTTAGAACGGGAGCTACATCATAAACGTTCCAAAGAAAGGTGACCGCGCCGGGTGTTCAAGAACTACAAAGGTATATCCTTTATGTCATGGAGTTGCCGAACAGAGTTATTTTACTTCTTCTTTAATGATCTGTCGATGCTACAGTTAAGTTACGTCCAGTTGAGACGAAGGAAAATAAACATTCCCATGATCGACTGCCTATGAATTTGTTTGAGCTAGGGACGTTTGAGACATTTGTTGGGATTTAAGTCAATTTACTTATATTAAAGTGGACAATGCCGTCATCAATGACGTCGATATACCAGTAGAGAAACTGTGACTGGATGGAATTGCTCATAAACGCTGGCAGCTCCAACCAAAGAAAGTGGACCCACCACACCAGTTACAGTTGCATCATAGCTGTCATAGGACACTTCCAGAGTGCTAACAGTTCTAGAGTACAAAGAGTCATTGAGGCCAAGACGACAGCGGCTTATACCTGCCTATTTGGCTAAGTTTCAGTTTTCACATTGGTGCTCAACAGTGTCCTTTATATTACTTTATCTGCTAATAAATCGAGTGTCTTTACTGAGAACTTTTTAATCATAAAACTAATTTCAAACGTTTGTTGTACGTGAGCATCCGTTAAAACGGGAAATGTTATACCCTGTGCAGCATATTCCATAAGTTGTATTTCACGTTACATACGCGACTTATATTCTATCCTACATATAAGTATGGCGGACTGTATTCGGTTGTCGGACGTGTTTCTGATATTTCGACTACCTTCACATATACACAGCTTCAGCAGTTGTGAAAAGAAAGCCTGAAAGACTTTGAACGCGGGATTCGAAACCTCGACTTCTTTTTAAGCGCTTCAGAGGTATCAGGTAACTGGGAGCTGATCAATTTTTGAATACGTATCAACTATGATTGTCCGGTCTTACGCTTATCGAGAAACGCAAACCTGCGGCCGGGTGACTTTCTGCCGAATAATTGGTATTTAAACTGTTTTTTGTTTGTTTGTTTGTTTGTTTGTTTTTTTGCTGCCCTCTTTGCAGTTCCTGGCACTGGTTCTTTACTTATCTCTTAATGACACCTAACAGCAGCTAGCCATGCTTCTCAAGAATTTACTCGAGAAAAATTACCATTAAGAATAAGGACTTCCTTGTTCCCACTTAATCTAAGCCTTCCTTGTGGTTTCATTTAAATACACTTTTGAGTTCCATTTCTTTACAGGACGTTAACCCACAGGGAGGCAACACAAGGTCTAGCTTGGCTCCAAGGGACTAAAACAAAAGGAATTATATGATTTCAATTGTTTTATCTACTGATTCAAGCCTTAGAGCCAAATTAGAAGTTACATAATGATTATGAAATAAGTAAATCAAAATGAAATGTATTAAGATTGGCCTATTTTTAATATTATGTTTTGCCCAAGTCACAATGTTTCTTCCCGATCCAGTGCCCTAGCAGGGGCGGGGCCGAAAATCGTATCTGAATCATCCAACAACAAATGACGCCACATCCGGTCGAAAAAATGGCGCGGCGCTCGATTTAGTGAAGTTGTAAAGCGAACTTTCGAGCGGGTAAGATTTCTTCGTATTTGTGAACCAACATTTCCGTGGTATTTTATAATGAGGATATCAGCGAGTTGCGGAGTCATTGCTTTGACTTCCTGGGCAAAGATTTTGACAAGAGAGATACATTTAGTATCTTTTTTGTTGGGAAAAAACAGAGAACGAACTGCCATTTCATGGCGAATATTTTACACTCTGAAAACAAGTGGCGTTTCAACTTTAGGCTCTAGTAAATCCTGATGCATCATTAACATCGTGTTCAATAGCCCACTCCCTCTACAACACCATGGTTGAAATATTGATGGTTATAGTTTGCAGTGGTTAGTACGGGAAGGTAATTAACCCTCGCCGTAAAGTTTTGGAAGTCGCTATCACAGAAGTTGTTGTTGCATGTTCTCCGTCTACGTGTGTTCATGAGTCGAGGGAAGCTGAAGGTTGGTCTTTTATTTTTCTGACTTTCTTGTTGTTTCAGTGAGAGACACTTCATGTCCATTCGTGTTTTAGGGATATCAACCACATTTTTGTACGGTGATCATTGTGTTCATTATCCACTATATATAATGCACATTCAGTATTTTGTATCGTCGCTCTCCCCTTGATTGAGAGCTCTTGAAAGGCAAAAAGCCCCCAAATGCAAAATAGCTTAAACCAATTCTCATGATCTCCTAAAGGGGAAAGGCAAAGTATCCTGATTTATATTTTTCGACGGTCAATCCCCCCATTAACTCCCAAGGACTTCACTTTCCAGGATTTTCTCAATAATTTCCCTCATTTACTCTGAGGTGATTGGTAGAATGAACTTTTATTGTTTTATTCAGTAGAGGTTTTTTCAAGTGAATTATAACTGTTACAATTTTATTATCCAACTTCAAGAAGTATAGACTCAGTATAGCACAAACAATATGGATTATTATCCAGTGGCATTAATTACAGTACAAAAAGATGTGAAATGAATAACAATATGCCATTGTAACACTGTTTCTCTCCAGCCTGCAAATGTACACTGTAATATGAAACTGTTTTAGTAAACAAATTTTCTGCAAGGGTGTGAGTAGAAGTTGATTTTTTTTGAACAGGTAGGACTGTTTAAAATCAAAGGGTTTTGCACTTGTAAGCAAGGCACTTGAGATTGCACAGTTTTCTTGATGTTATTCAAGTCAACCACTCTGTTTTTTTCATTCTAAGGTGAAGAGCCCAAATATCTTTACCTTGACTTAAGCTAAGATATTTCAAGGCAAGGGCCAAAAAAAAATCAAATCAAATGCCTTAATCTCTGTAAGGTTACCCTAGCAAACGTTTATACGTGTACTGGACCTGTGCTCAGCAAATGGATTTGCTGGAAAGTTCGAAATTTACTTTTCAACTGAAAGCAGCTAGGTACTGTATATACATTGTTCGGTTCAAGAAATAAATGCTGCCATGAAACATCTAATCGATAGAAAAATCCTTCGAAATAATCTTGCCGTTTTAGAAAAGACAAACAGAACTTGAGACAGGTAAGCTTATTTTATTGCAAACCATGACAAAGCATAGTTCAAGCCTACCGACTCGATGGGATAATTTCTAATTTCGGGTTTTCGCGGTGGTAGTCGCGAAGCAGTTGGAAGCTTCTATTTTTAGTAAAACTGAAGGAGAATTGCGATAGAAATCTTTTATTTTGCCGGGCAATCATGGATCGCTCGAAAGCAGCAAAGTCAAAGGCAGTTGCCAGGCCCGGAGCCTGGCTGTCCTCGTCAAGAAATCAGACACAATTTTCAGGATGTCAGCAACTGAGCAATAATCATCCCCGAATGAATCGAAGTCGACCGGCGAATGTGGAGGTGATCGGGACGGAGAGCGGGGAAGTGTCGGAAGAAGTTTAAACTTTTTTCAAATGTCATGAGTTGGCACTGGTGTGCTGTAGCCTTCATTCTCGACGTCTTCTTTTTCTGAGTGAAAGAAGTAGTAGGTCGCGTCTGGGTCGTTTTCCAGCGCAAATGGTTTGCACAAGGATTCGACTTGAACAGCCATTCTTATGAAATTCCGTGAGACTGCAGTTCTGCAGTTCCTCAGTGCTTGTTTTCTAATATTCAGAGTCAGTGTTAACCATTCCTGGACTTCCAACGGCAACTAGCCCGAATTTCTGCGGCTGTCAGTCGGAGCTTGATTATGAATTTATTTATCTGCGCAAAAAGTGATCGGCGGGCATTAGTGATGTTATCTTGTTTTTTAATTTGTCCCCACAAGACGGGTCACTTATTTACAATTCTAAGTAGTTAATTTATCTTGCCCTTTTGTTGCGATCAATTTGGTTTTGCGCGCGAATATTAAATACATTCACCCATATGACCCCACAAGTAATGAATACAGCTGAACGCAAAGCGAGTAATGAGTATATCACGTCATGTGCAAATTTTACTGCAATAAAGCATATTTATTTATTTATTTGCGCAGAAAGTGATCGGCGGGCTGTAGTGATGTTACAGTGAAACCCCGATTTTACGATCGTCGAACTAACGATATTCCCGGTTTAACGATCATCTTTCTATGTCAAAAGTTACAGTAAATTGTATGGAGCAGAATCCCGATCAACAATATTCGGTCCAACGATATTCCCGGTTTAACGATGGAAATCTAGCGACCCAAGCATAAAGTTTTTCCCGTTGCAACGATATAATTAATATCACATACCGCAAAAGAGTTACAAACACCTACAGCAATCACACAAAGTTTTATTAAATTACCGTAATTATTTGTCCCGTAGGGCATAAAACTTTGCGTTTCTGTCACCAGCTTGTCAAAGTGTTTACTTTCACTGCATGGAAGGCGCTATTTTGGCGTAAAATGAAAGCCCTAACGCTTATTCTATCTCTTCTTGATTGAACTTCGAAAAATTAATTATCAACCATATCCCGGTACAACGATTCTCGACACGTTCTCGCTTTCAAGTTCCTGGAGGAGGTTCCATGCGAACTGTACAGTTGTCAACCTTTGCTTACACTCGCTCATCCGAGATGCGAAACTCTTACTTTTGCAGATATTTTAAATCGCTTTGTCGCTGGCGTGATCAATACGTAAGCACATCGGGTTTATTTTGGTTGCACTGTATCAAGCATGTCAAGGGTATGCGTGACATGGGTTTTAAGATCGAGTGACTATTGTACACCCAGTCAGGGTGAATGCGGGAATACATAATAGAAACTGCCAACGCGTTTGATTTTGTAGTTGTGTGGTTGATTGCCGCCTTAGCTTTTCATCTCTTTTCTTTTGATGGGTGGGTTTGCCAGATACTGGGGAGAAAAAGGCTTTCAAGCTGGCTCATTTTAAAAATGTAGAAAGCGTGCGTTGGATGACAATGTGAGACTAATTTACTTCCTGCTGAGACAGATATTGCACAATGATTCATAATTTATGCGTCGTACTCTTTTGGGCACTGTACTCTATTTGGCATTTTACAAGCCTAGCTGTAGTGATGTTATCTTGTTTTTAATTTGTCCCCACAAGACGGGTCACTTGTTTACCAGAGTAATTTATTTCTAAACAAAGTAAGCAACTGAATATGAAAACCTGAAAGAGTGTTAAGAGTGGAAGGCTTTATCTAATGTGCCAAGATTTGGCTCAATCATTTATATTAACATGCAGAATAAAGTGCGCTGAGTATGCGATGTTTCGAGAATGAGAAAAACGAAAGAATAAAAAAAGTAAAAGCCTTTCGCGCTTTTCGCGTCTCCCAAATTGCTGCCCAAAAACTACTACTCAGGCGGCTGCTACGCAGGCTGATGCCAAGATAGTTCACAGCTTCATGGTAAGCGTACACTCTATTCTAAGAGTAATTTTTCATCTTCGTTGGGTACAGACTCATCAAAAAAAAAGGTTAGGACCCGATAATTTTTGCAGAGAAATACGCGGGGCCATAGGCGCCTATGGTCCTTCGAAAACTTGACTGTTTTTCCATAAAATTTACCGGGTCCTGGTCTATTTTTTAAGGGTCCGTACCGAATTTTTCTGTCGTGTGAACGACCTTATTTCCGAAATGTAGCGTGTTATTAAAGAATATGGAATCTAGATTGTTGAATCTGAGTAGTTTATTTATCGACCAAATACGGGCGAAGCTTGATAAAGGTTTTGTTTATCTGCGAAAGTGACCAGCAGCTGTGTCCCCACTACTATCAGAGTAATGTTATCTTCTAAGATGTCCCCATAAATGTATCAGAGTAGCGATCTGGGCGAAACTATGTTCCTAAACGACCTGAAAACAAAAGTCAAAGTCTAAAGAAGTGGAAAGTGATACGTGTTTCTATGTACAAACTTTATCCGATGTGCCAAGATTCTCAGTTGAGTGTTGCAACAATACTAATTACCTTTCTTAATGGGAGACCAACGCGAATTCACGCTTTGAGTCTCAATGTTATCTGGCTGTCTTATCTCTTTCTCGATGTCACTGATACACTAATAATCGCTATTTTGATTAGTCGAATGCTTTTTCATTCGTCAGTTACGCATTAAAACGCAAAGGCTCTTTGGTGGGTCAGATTTTTTAATATACTATAGGGACATTTGCAGCAGCACGCCGACTGAATTGGACGTGCACTGTGGGGACCTTAGTCTAAACGTTTTCACTACACAAAAATTACAATGTGAACTGAGCGGTAAGTTTCACTTATTTTGCTGTGTGATAGTTCTGCGTGGTCCTTTCACGTCCACTTTCTTTTTAGTGTCGCAAAATTGCAGGTATTCGGGAAAATATTTAGACAAAGATTGAACAACAAAGGCATATCACTCGATTTGACAAAGTTCAATCTCCTCTCGTTTTTCTGCCTAGCCGTAAAGAAAAGGTATCATCTATGCTGTAACTGCTCCAAAAGTTGTCGATCGGTTTATATGTTTTTACCTGAATTCATTGAGCATCTGGCATTAGTTTGTGATAGGTGATGAAATCCCCATTTTAACGATATATTTAACTTGTTTCAGGCGGTGATCGTCTTGAGATGGCAAGAAGGACCAGGCGATTTCAATCTGAACCGCACGTACCGGTGAGTATAAAACACATGTAAAAACGTGTGTGCTGTCACAAGATGATTCGAACAAGATTTTCTATATAGTTTCGCGCGAGTACATATTTGTTGTTTCCGAAAGCATCGATCCGAAGGTTTCAAATCCGATTTTCTTTTCTTGTCTCGTGTCGTCTCTTGTGCGCGGGAAATTCGGTCTTCCCGCCAAATCGACAGACCTTACTAAGAGAAAATTTAATTGGCTACTTGATCTGGGCCAATAGGGTGTGCTATACCAACTGATTAACTGATTTTGTTTCGCACTTTTGCACCGCGTAATGGCCGGGGTGGGAAGTATCATGGCAAATTGTTTAACCCAGTTTTGTCCTTGTTTTGGGACCGTAACAATTAAATTAGGGGGAGAGAATCTCCTGTTCGTCTTCCTTTGGCTAGCAGGGAGAATCTATGATAGGCTGTCGCTTTGCATCGACGACAACGAAAGTGAAGCTGTTTGCTTGCGAACGGATTTGAAAATTTTGACAAAGGAAGGTCGAGCTAACCGGCAGGTATGTTTTCAATATTTCTCTAGTCTAAAATATTTTTACACACACTCCAGCCGCTTTTAGACTTCTGGCCTTGCAACTTAAGTCAGTTGAAGAAATTCAACTGAAGCGTAAGCTTTGTCGAAGTTTAGCCGACCCGAATATCGACATTAGAATAAAAGAGAAAACAAGTATGTTTCTTTTAATACTAACACCAAAACAAAACACCACTACTAAGCAAATCTAATGTTGTGTACAAATTCAGCTGCCCTGGCTACTACTCTGCTTATGTCGGTAAAGCAGATAGAACGCTTTTTGTCCGCACAAGATCCCTGCAATTTACCAGATATTTTGATTCAATCAAATTAAGCTAACTCGATCCACCTTCCAATTCCACGAAAATTAATTTTTTTCTACAAGCAGTTTGTTGCAACACCATAATATTGGACAGTGATGGCAGCAGCAGCAGAGATCGGGAACTATGACTTTTCTCATTGTAACCTTTTTCCCTGCTATACTGTATAAGCAAGCTCTTCTTCGGTTATATAATTCTAGAAAGCATGCAATTTTATAAAATGGCTGTCCTTTTGCATTGCTGAATGGGTTAACAATGTTTTTTCATTAGTGAATTTTCATCGTTCCCGTTTCTGATTGGATAAGCTCTGATCATGAATCCATACAATTTTTATTTGCTGCAATTTTTATGAGTAAAATTCAGTACTGTATGAGGTAAAAATGTGTGTTTTCAGTTATCTTGCTGGATGAGAATAGGCCATTTCCCAGTTACCTTTTGCCTCTGTGTCAGAACAAGTCTTGGTCAGTCTTTGTGCAAAACGTTTCACAGTGGCTATTCATAGCGTCTTAATTCGTATGGCACACATTGCTATTCATAAGGGAGTTCTCGATTTACATGAAATTTCTATACAATCATCCATTTTTCTGATCCAAACTATTATTTGTCTGTTGAGCTTCATTAAGCAATTCTATTCGATTCTCTTTGATTCTGCAAACAATGCAAACAGCTCCTTTCACGACACTTAAAATTGTCACACAACCTCTTGTTTAAAGACAGGCATTTACAACACTAAAAGAAGGTTGAACATTCCTGAAAATAATGTTTGACAACTTTTACAGTGCACTAAAGGAACCGAGCCACTTAGAACAAAATTAACCAAGCAAACCATTGATTGAAAACAATCAATAGGACTTTTTCCATAAATAAAACCATAAACCAACCAATAAATTAAACAATACAAACTCACATTTCTGGATTGGAAGTGGATCAAACGTTAATGATTTATGTACTATAGTAGAATCCTGATTTCTCGAACCTCTAGGGGAAACAGTGGTTGTCACTTCAAATTCAGGATGAGCCAGAGAGCTGTTATCCATTGGTTCTGAATTATTTCAATCTTGGCTAAATTAAGAAATTATTTCTTTGGTACTTTGAAAAATCCTGCAAACGCTGAAGAAATTCCTCATACTGATGCAAGTATAAAAACTAAGCATTTGCAATTAAAAAAAAAATGTAAACAATATCGGAGAGACGGATACCAGCTACAGCTAAACGATATTTCCACACTCTCCACAACAAATCTGGTCCTCAATGAAAATGATCATAATTATACTCCAGCAGTAAAAGCCACCTTTGTACTGTAAAGAACTTTGTAATTGCTTCGACTCTGAGCTGAATAATGACCAAGACACTCTGACAGCTTTGGTTGTTGTGGCGAACCTGGCAAACTTGTGGCAAATCTACCCAATATGTACCACCTTGTGGCCCTAAGACCGAGACCACCGTGCATGCCTAGTTTCTTTAAACAGGGATTGTTTGGGATACAACCAAATGTTCTTTTTTGTCCAAATGTTCTTTTTTGGGAGAGTTCTAGAATGCCTTTCCTTTGGTGCCTCAATAACTTCAAAGCTTCAGTTGCTGTGTGTGTTGTGGTTGATTTATCCTTGGTTCAAGTTTCATTTTCCTTACCACACCCCAAAACACATTCATGAATGGTTTTCCTACATCAATAACAGTAACCTGATTGCATTGCATGGGTTTATGTTCATCAGATGATGAACTAGACTTGTTCCAAATCGCTCATTTTAGTCACAGGCCTGAGGAGACCGCTGGATACAGAGAGCATGTGCGGGCTTGAAATCAAAATGGATTGCAGAACGAGCGACTTGTCTCACCTGCAATGCGTCAATTCTGAAATGTGGCGTCACTGGTGGGTTTTTCCACTGGTGACGCCATTGAGATTGGCCACTAGAAACTGAATACCATAAACACCCGCAGATAAGCCGCACCCTGAATTAGCAACTCCAATTTTGGAAAAAAAGTTTTTTGAAAGAAATCAGTCGAGTGTTTAGAAGTCTTCTTCATCAAACATAAACTCACTATTATAACATTGAAACGGAAAAATACTTCAAAGTCTTACCCATAATTTTAGCGCTTTAATACAGTGTTCTCCCTAGTTTTCAGGGTATGTACAAGTTGTGTAGTTACCAGTGCCAGCTAAAGTCATTTTCAAGTACTAGCCTGAAAATTTTTTTCAGAAGCACTGATTAATTAATTAAAAATCTCCCCCGAAAACTTTCACTTGCCCAACAGACAAGTGAAAGATAGAATCCACTAGCCCCGGGATAGCGGACACTAACTTCTTTGCACGCTGCTGTAATATGCATGTAGACTCTTTTTAACCTTGTGACAGACTGGATATTACATCAAAATGTTATTATAATTGTGCTTCCTAGGGAGAGGTGTGTTCACAACAAAAACGTTTTCCAAGGATGGTTTCCTTCTTGTCTATAGAGGAGAACTTATTTCAGCAGATGAAGGATATCGAAGAGAAGAGTCCTGTCATGCAGACTTGGGAAGCTTCCTCTTTTTCTTTAAAGATGGTACCAAGTCCTTTTGGTAAGCCAGCTCCATGTACTTTCAAAACAACTTTAAAATAATAATAATAATTAGTTTTTATCTGGCCAGAAGCCATTAATGTAGCTATCAGCTAGAACCTAATCATAAGGTAACTAACCAAAAACCATTGTGATTATTATATATATTAAAGGTGAACTTGCAATTTATGCATTGCTATTGAAACATACACTGTAATACATATCGGGGGGGGGGGGGGGAGAAAGGAGGTCTGGGGCCGAATAATGATGTTCTCACAACTTGCAAAACAATCAGTTCAAGTTCTCGTCAGTGGTTTTTCAACAGAGCAGCAACAGCCATCTTTTCCCGTGAAATGGAAGCTAGAGCAACCATGCACGACAGTGATTCCGTGGATTCAGTGTTTGTAAAGGGATCAGAACTATCTTTGCTAAAAACGTAAACACATGGTTTAAATAAAAAAAATTTGGTCATCATCGCATAATTAAAAAAACAGAATTTTTTGTGATTTCGCATTTCTTTCTAACTCTGAATTGCAAATGAATGTAACATGATTTTTAACGCACATGGGGCTCACCAATGACGCAAAACAAAGATTGACCAAGGCAGCAAAGAACCCGAAATAATTTTAAGAACAGGAAAACAATAGCTCCAACTCGCACATGAAAATTTTGATCGCCATGTTTTCATTGCGGCCATTTCCGTCACGGTTTGATTTTACGACAACAATTTCAGTAGTCTGGTGAATGTTTTGTAGAATAAAGTCGGCATTGTAGTTGTTCTCAACGAACAGAACATTGACATCAAGTTTACCAGCTGGGAGAACGGAAAACTTTCTTTTCTCAACTGTCTGGTAAGCCATGACAACAACGAACTTAACGAACGACAGTATACAGAAAACCGACTCATACCGACAGATTACTTGACGAATCATCCTACAACCCGACTTCCCACAAAGCTACGACTATCAAGACTTTGACAAGACGAATGCAACTTAAGTTTGCGACACACCAGACAGTTTATCTGACAAAAACAATTACCTTGACCGTGTTTTCACCGGACTACTGAAACTACTGAAACTGACAGGAACTCGACATCTGTTACATGTACTACAGTTACTGTACCCTACATCAAGGGCACTTCTGAGACTATTGCGCGGATTCTACAGCCCTACAACATCCATGTAGCTCACAAACCTATAACTACGTTACGACATTTATTGACCAACGTTAAAGACAAGGACAAACCTAACAACAGAAAGGAGCGATTTATAAGATCAAATGCGCTGACTGCCAGACCTCCTACATCGGTGAGACTGGCAGAAACCTTACAACAAGACTGACTGAACACAAACGAGCGACTAGAAATGGTGATGTCAACAATCACATTTCTGAACACCACCGACTCACTAACACGCTGGGCTGACGCGCGCTATGAAGCGGAACAATCCTTGTCCACAAATATGGCGACTGTGACCGTGTGTTTTTAGAGAAGACTGGAACTGAGTTGAGCGCCTGTTGATAAATGCCTCCGAGCGGTCCTGGGGTAAGTACAAAAGTGTTAGACTGGTACTTTCAATGAAATCAAAATAATTCCCCAACAACGCCCCCTGACACAAATAAAACACAATTCGCTTTTTGGCACGGAGAGAAGTTTATTATTAGCACAAAAAGTAAACAACAGCCAATGATATGCCTAATAAACCTCTCTGCCACCCTATGACAGTAAATAAAATCACCCCGGGTGGGAGGGTGGGAAGAAGAAACGAAACCGTACTACACAAATTTCAGTCTGGTACGCTCGAAGTGAAAACTGACTCGAACTGAAAAACGAAACTCCTATCACCTGATACTAAGGGTGTGCGTTGCGCAATTAATCCCTTTGAACACGTGCTTGTCCAAAGGGGGTAAATTCCCCAACAACGCCCCCGACACAAATAAAACACAATTCGCTTTTTGGCACGGAGAGAAGTTTATTATTAGCACAAAAAGTAAACAACAGCCAACGATATGCCTAATAAACCTCTCTGCCACCAAACGGAACGCCCCAAAAAACGAACTGTGCACTGAACAAATAAACTACGAAGTACTAGAAAAAACAGCAGAACGAAGCTGCTGAGCGAAGGCGAGCTTAGATTCGACACTAAATTCTAAATAAGCCTTATACGCATCACTTGCCCAGTCACCGTATATCTGTATGAGTTCACCTGGTACACCGTGATTAAAGGCCCAAGAGGCCGCACCTCGACGGAAAGAATGACCTCGATAGGACGAAGCATTAGGAAGACCAGCAGCGGAAAGAGCCCGACGGAAGGCGGCGATAAAACGATCCTGAGTGAGAATAGTATTACCATAATGGCTAGGCAAAACGAATAAGGCGGACCGGGAACTAGCGGGAACGAGACAAACCACACGTTGATATGCAGCGACTGGACATAAGGGAGAGCCCGGCAGTTGTAACAAAGGAATATGTAATTTTCGCTCTCCGAACTGAATAGTTTTAGTACATTTAAAAGTAACAATTAGCCCATGTTGATTTGTTGCAACATCGCTCCGAGTAAGATTACGCGAAGGATCAAAACACTTACGTGAACGTGGTACTATATTAGCTAACCTCGCCATTAAAAAGAATGTAAATAGAAAGGCACAAAACAACGTGCACGAAATAGGATCGTTCTCGAAATCTAAAACCCTGGAAATTTGACACAAAATAGCAGGAGTAACTGGGGGAGCTCTGCATGGGGTGTGGAGCGCGTTACGTGCAATGCCACGCAATGTCAACGAGAGTAGAAAATCCTTATTAAAGGGAAAATCTAGCCCTGAAAACAAATGTAACAGCTTAACCCCTGACAAATAGTTACGAATAGCGGGAGGACTAAGAGTACGGCTAAGAAATTGCACATACAGACAAATAGTATCCGACGTAGCTGGCGTCGGGGTAAATCGGAAATATGTACAAAATAACAAAAAGGCTCTAAATTGAGTCCTTAAATTACTCAATGTTCCAGCACTATAAGCCGAACGGAGCGTGTACTTCCAATCCTTTCTCAATGCAGATAATGCTAAGAAATCTACAATAAAAACAAACAAAAACGGTCCATTAGAAAGGACTGTCTAACTGGAAGAAATTAATTGCCACAGAAACTGCAATAAGTTGATCACGTTGAACACGGTGCAGAGATTGTTCCTTAGCCCGTGAGGGCACATTCCAGCGAGAAAGCACGTCAGCGTCACTGTTCAGCACACCAGGAATATGAACCGCGCGAATCTCAAACTTGTGTGTTGCCGCCAAGAAACAGACTTCTCGCAAACAAGAATTAATAAAGGCATTCCGACATCGTCCCGAGTTCAAAACAGTGACTGCGACGTCGTTGTCACACCGAACAGTTAAACGAAGGCCGCGCCAAAGATGGCCCCACAGTTTAAGAGCAACAACGATGGTCAAAAGTTCCAAGGCATTAATGTCAAGATGCTGGCTGGAGATGAACTCTGGAAACTCCGCATGAAAATAATAATGCGCACAAAGGCCTCCACAACCAGTTAGACAAGCGTCGGTGGTAAACACCTCGCCAGGAGACGACCAGTTATTTACAGTAATCATTGACACACCATTGTATACACGCAAAAACCTGCACCACCATTGAATGTCTTTACGAAATTCAGAATTGAGATTAATGTGATGATGATTAAATTTCACCAACCGTAATAAACGAAGAATCCACGCAATGAAGACCCGACTTTGGCGAACACACTTCGATACAAATACCAACTTGCCTACCAGCGACTGAAGGGATGATTTCGTTGTGGTACGTTTATGTAACCAGGTGTGTAACAAGCTCTCAATTTCGGCTAATCGGTCAGAGTCAACAGATAAGGTAAAGTCAAGAGTATTGAGCTCGACACCCAAACAAGTCATTACTGGAGAAGGAGGACATGATTTATCAATAGATTCTTCTAATCCAAGACGATGCAGCAAAACTCCAACCTCATTAAAATGAGACGTGGCCAAAGTCGGCGGCGAAACACCAATAAAGTCATCAAGATAATTAAATGTACTTAGTCCGCGCCGGTTGAGAATCCAAGTAACTGCGGAAGTGGAGCGTTGACATGCCATCGCAGCAGAACGGAGACCCATCGTTAAAACTGTGTCAAAGTAAAATTGTCTGTTCCAGGTATAACCAAGTAAATGATAGTTGTGGGGATCGACGGGGAATTGGCGGTACGCTTTTCGAAGATCGCGCTTGTATAGCATGCAACCCCGACCGAGTGAAACAATCGCCGAGACGATGGCATCAATAGTGGGATAACTCAAGTCGAGTTGAGCTCCAAGAAAAGAACCAGAAGGAATACCGTCATTAACTGAGGAGCCACAAGGCCAGCTCAAATCCACGATCACTCTTCGTTCCTGAGAGTCGCGCTTGGCCACCGTGTTGAGAGGAGAAACCACAAAACCGTCAGGAAAAGGCGGTGCATCGAAGGGTCCTACAACGCGACCAAGTAAAATCTCGTTACTAATATAGTCTTGAACTGCGGAAGGAAAATCCAACGCGCCACGGTGGGTACGAAGGTCGAACACTGGAAGGGTCTGGTTAGTGTAGCCAAGTGGCCAACCAAATTCCAAAAAGTCACAAATGACACTGTCCTCATAGTCTTGAAGCAAGGCACGCCACACTGGAATATTCAGTCGAGAAGGAACGGGAATACGAAGTCCGGTATAATTGAACTGTCCCGAAGAAAAAACAGCACAGTGAGCGTCGACAAAGGAACTCGTGACAGGACGTGTTGCGTAATCAAAAACTGAATGTCTCGATTGTGAAAACGTAATAAACGTATTGTCTTGCGGGGAAAAAACTAGAACTGGAACACGAAAATTCTGACCGTCCAGAATCGAAATGTCTCGCAGGAGAAAAGTCTTGCAATAAAAAGTCTCAAGTAAACTGGCTAGAACCACAACCAAAATCCAAAACGGGCACGCCCCCAGCTTCGGCT
This sequence comes from Siderastrea siderea, assembly GCA_964030785.1. Lineage (NCBI taxonomy): Eukaryota > Metazoa > Cnidaria > Anthozoa > Scleractinia > Rhizangiidae > Siderastrea > Siderastrea siderea. The sequence goes on from OZ034968.1 coordinate 36,703,885, forward strand.
CCGTGAAGACTAGGAGGCGAAAAATAGTCTAGTTTTTTGACGTCGCCGGCGAATCTTTCGCAGAATCTTTTAGAGGACAATCCGAAGAATTCTCACGATGTGACTCCTGCTTTCGAAGACGAGTCCAGCACGCTGCGCAGATATGTTTCAACCATTTGCATTCGCCACGGATAAATCCGAAGTGGTCTTTAACGCTAATGCATTGTTCTCGCTGATAATCGCGACAAAATAAAACTGGCGCCGAAGAAGTCGGCGATTTCTCCTTCAATGGGTGTCCATAAAGTGTTCTACTTTCCAAATGAAGATAAGAGTCTCCCCATTTAACAAGTCCACGCTCAATTTCGAGCAACACGGAACCATGAAAATTTAGAACGGCCGACCATTCGTACTGTCGTGCGAAGTACATTAAGGATACCAGATGTTTTTCACGCTCCGTGCGCTCTAAAGGAGTGATATCCTTACATAACAAAATTTGAGCGTATCCAGCCACGAACTCGGCCAACGTTAACTCCTCGTATTTTACCTCGCGCTGCGCTCGTGTGATACAAAGAAAACTGTGAGGCCATCTTTGAGGATACAAAACCTCACTGGTAGCTTTGGCCTCCCGGCCCGATTTCAACTTACCAGGACGCGAGGAAGGTGCAGAAGTAGCTCCTGATTGCTGAATAGGGTCGGTCTCATTCTCAGACTCGCTATCATCCGAACCACCAACGCCAAGGTGCTCTACCCGTCGATCCACGGTCTTATATAGCTAAATCGGTCATAGCACGAAGCTCTGGCAATGTAACAAGGGGCGGGACTGCTGGCGCTTGCTGCTGTTGTGAAGAGGCAGGACGCACTAACGCGCGCAACTCGTTAGTCTCCTGTCGAAGAGATTTCAATTCGGTGGATAAGAGCTGCACCGAGGCTGTCAAAGATTGCAATACGTCAGGGTTTGAAGAAGCGGTAGCACCAACCTCGTCGGTATGCTCTAGCTCATCAGCCGCCTCGCGATCCTGTTCGGTATCGTTGTGAACTGGACCCGTACAATCCTTTCCAGGACGACCAAAATCATGGGGACTTTAACCCTTTGCAACCTGGGCACTTGCTTTGACGACCCATTAGGATAAAACGAATGAAGAAGAAACGAAACCGTACTACACAAATTTCAGTCTGGTACGCTTGAATTGAAAACTGACTTGAACTGAAAAACGAAACTCCTATCACCTGATACTAAGGGTGTGCGTTGCGCAATTAATCCCTTTGAACACGTGCTTGTCCAAAGGGGGTAAATGAAAGTAAACCAGGGAAAAAAATAAGCATTTTAATTTGTAAAGGCTGTAAGGTTCCAAAGCTTCTTACTTATAGTTGAACCTTGTAGAACAGTTAAAAAAGATTGATATTGGGACTGTTCATGAAATTGACCAAGACTATCTAGAGGGCTTAGAAACTGAAAACCCAGTGAATGGTGCATATAGAGACTTGAGACAATACCTTCCAATGCTTGCAAGCCAAATTTTATCTTTCTAAGAATAGAAAAGAAAGCTTGAAAGGCTTTGCAGAATCAACAGGCACTTTTCAAATTGCTCTTGGCGGTGACGGATGCCCATTTGGAAAAAATGAGAGCGCATGTTCTCTCTTAGTCAGTTTCCTTAATGTTGGAAGAAGGGTGGCATCAAGTTATGACAATTTTCTAATTTTTGGTGCCAACTGTGATGAAAGTTCTCCTGTTACAAAGAAATATGTGAAGTCATTATTACCTCGAATTGCAGAGTTAGAAAGAGCCGAATGTGAATTTGAAGGCATTAAATATAGATTTAAGCTGGAGGAATTGCCAAACGACTTGCCATGTTGGCAGGGGAATTAACTATCAGTGCTAAGTATTTCTCTCCCTTTGCAAATGTTTCAGTAGCTGATTGTGAAGTGAACTGGGTACATTTAATTTGGAAGTCAAAGTTCAAACAAGTGGAAGCCATGGAATTACCCTCAGAGAATAAATGTTGTCAACAAGGTTGAAGCATTTAAGAAAAGAGTAGCACTAGAAAAAATTTCTGAGAAAGGAAAGAGATCTAAAATTACTGATTTCATTGCCAAGCAAAATAGTAGACAGGAATATGTGCCTCTCTTAGGTTCTTACATTGATAAAGCTCATGTGGAACCTCTTCATCTTAAAAACAATGCTTGGCAGTACTTCTTTAAAGCAGTTTTAACAGAAGCCATAAGAAAATCTAAGCTGCCAGCTGATTGTAAAAAGTTTTCAGAGGTCCCAACTGATAGCCCTTTTGCACGAGTAATTACAGCTTTACAAACAGAAGTAAAGACCAGGCGCCTTGCAAACAAGACTAAACAGTGGTTCAATGAAACGCAAGGGTCTGGATCTGATTTGCATTATAGATTTACAGGCAAAGATTCTCGCTGTTTTTGCCATACCTTCATGAGATTAATCAAGTGGCTAAGTAATGAAAGTGATTCCAGGAAAGAACATCAAACTGTTCTTATGTTAGCTTACTTAGGTGTGAGGCTGAGGGACTGTGTTGCCCTCTTAAACAGGTTTGACATAACCTTAGACCAGATTAGTCAGCTTTCTGTTGCTTGTTGTGAGTATTTCAATGTTAATGCAATGTTTGTGCAATCCTCTGTAAATCCTACTGTTTGGACATTGGGCCATATTGTCCCTGCCCATTGTTCTCAAGTATTTGAAAAGTACGGCCAGGGTTTGGGAATGGTTACGATGGAAGGACGTGAAGCTAAACATATTTTTTTAAAAAGCTTAGTGAAAACACAACCTACCAAAACAGATGGTTAGAGATATTTAGACATGAATTCATCATGTTGATTTGGTTACCTCAACAAGGTTACCAGCAGCCAGGAACTAAGTGTAAAAATGTAGCCTATGTATACCACAGAGAGTTTTTAATGATCCATCTTATTGTTACTGTGGCCTCTTAAAGGCATCTCCTGATGATGTCAAGTGCACTTTTTGTGGAGACAAAGTCATGAAACTCATTGAACAAAGTGTAAAAGCTGGAAAGATTGCTCCAGGGCTTTTGTAATTAGCTTAACTAATATCAGCAATGCCTTGAAATTATGCTGAAAACCTAACATGTAAACCTTAAATGTAATGCAGCCAGGAACTAAGTCAGTAAAAATGAAGCCTATATACCACAGACAGTTTTAAATGATTTATCTTATTGTTACTGTGGAAGTAACATGTAAACCTTAAATGTAATGCAGCCAGGAACTAAAACAGTAAAAATGAAGCCTATATATACCACAGACAGTTTTAAATGATTTATCTTATTGTTACTGTGGACTTTTTAAAGGCATCTCCTGAAGATAACATGCACTGACGAAACCCATCGAACAAAATGTTAAAGAAGGGAAGATTGCTCCACAGCTTTTGTAATTAGTTGAACAAATATCAGTAATGCCTTTAATGCTAAAAACCTTACACAGCTAATATTTAAGGTAAAGATGTACTGTTTGTGATATATTCGTGAGCAAAATCAGCCATCCATTAAGCATCTGAAAACCTGATTGTTGTTGATTGCCAAGTGTAATGCATGTAGCTGTATAAATTTCTTGGAAAAATGTTTTGACTGCACAAAGGCACAACAAATATATCAATTTAATTGTCTTTTGCTAACAATTCTCATTTTGCTATTGGCATCATATCGCAAGAAAAAGTATTTGTATCAGTTAAGCCGGGTACTGAGACAAACAGACAGACAGACCAGGCAGTGGATATTTAAACGCTTGCTTTGGACAAATTTTGCTCATGAGTGTATCAATTAATATTATTAATATTGTTAAGTTATAGAATAAAATCTATTTAATGATCCACCTCATTATTTTTGTGGTCATTTTAGATAACAGATAATATTTAATGTCGATTACAATACTCTTGAAATTTGTTTTGAACTGCATATGGAATACCTTGGCCTGTATTCATGAAAACGTGTATCCATATTCATTGATAAATTTGTAATGGACTCTCACCACAACTTGCTGTGTCCTCTTAACAAAACATATCGAAAAAGGACTTTCGGAACTGATCACAACTTCTGAAGTTCCCTTTCTTTTTCCTTTGCTTTTCTTGGTGAAAAATTCACGGACAGACTCGCGACTAATCTGGGATAACACTGACAAATCACGGATCAGTCTATTCTCTCTGTCATATAAGATGGTTATAGTAATCAGTTTTTCTTCTTTGCAGGTCAGACTCCATAGGTAGAACGAACTTTCTTTATCACTTCCAAAATTAATGTAAAAACTTGCAACTGCATTGCACGTCTGAATTCCAACATCCAGCCATTACGTACTTTCATTTGTGGACTAAGGCGCCTGTTAATCATTTGGAGCCAATTAAATTTTCAATTCCCCTTCCAGGAGTGGAGCGGCTTCAATTTGGGACCTAATTGCTCGTTCCAAAGAGCTTTGGCCCTTAACGTATTTTTCATAAAGTAGAGAAAGACTTCTTTTAACCTCTTCTTCAAACATATAGTGATTATTTAAATGGTCCCGTAGTGGACGAAAAGCTTTTGTTGTGTTTACAATCGCAGCTTCAGGAGCCATTTTTAAACTTGGTGCCTTGTTAATTTTTATGTATTTCCGCTGTACAGTTTCTAAGGACATCAGGCGAAAAAGTTCTGCTTGACAGCGCGCGCCAGCCCGGCGTGTAATCACAAAATCGACTGAATGCTTAACCTACAGTAACAACTTAACTTTCAACAACTGACTCTAGAAAGCTGGTACACTAACTTAGAACAAACTCCTATCAACAGATGTCAACAACTACCGGCACCTTACAAACGACTTATTCACGATGTAAACAAAACCAACAAATGGACCGCAAACAAACCGACTAAATTTGACTAATAATAGACGGGTCGAAACTGACCAATTACAGTTGACAAACTTTACACGAGTCTTACAGCCAATAACATCATGGCAAAACTGACCAATCACCTTTAACAAACCAGACTTTTTAACACCATCGACTGACAACAATTCTTTACTTGACTCTGAAGATGACTTCTGCTCAGGTTGTTGAAACGTCAGTCACCGACAACAGTTCTTCTCAGAGCCACTCTCACCTGGACGATCATACCTTACAAACTAAGTGCACCATCTTGCTACCATGAATCATTTGCTGAGACCAATAAAGTTATTGTGCAATGCAGATGAGTGACCAATAACAGAACCAACTATATGGGGAATTAATAATTTTGAAGGGGGCTTGACAAACTGCGAGCCAGCGAGCCATGTGAGCCGTGACTGCAAGCCATTTTAAATTTTCAATGACTTCAATTTTTTGGGGTTTGCTTGTGCTTAGCTCCACTTTGGTTTGCTTGCTTTTAGTTCCACTCTGGTTTGCTTGCGGTTAGTTCCCCGCTGTTTGCTTGTGGTTAGCTTTCATTTGTTGGTTAGGTCAACATTTATTTATGTTTACAGCATAATGCAGCCTTGACTGGCTCTCATGACTTGCATGGCTCACACCATGGCTCGCATGACTCGCACCGTGGCTTGCATCACTCGCTGGCTCACAGATTAGTAAGACTCTTTTGAAGCATTCTTCAAAATAAACACATCCCATCCGGTATAACCCACCACGAATGGTATAGGCTGGGTCCCACACAGAATTTAAGAAATTCCCCAGGTGGGAATATAGCACTAGGGACTATTGTTGTTTTTTTTTACTGATATTAATTGTTTTATTTAGTACAATGTAGTTTTGTTAATTTTACAGTGTTGATGCCACATTCTCAAATGGTCTTGGGAGACTTGTTAACGATGCTCCTTTAAACAAAAGTAATTGCAATTCTGTGATACGAAAAGTTAAGGAAGAAACAGCGACATATCTTACCCTCTATTCCCTTAGAGATATTGAGATAGGAGAAGAACTATGCTATGACTATGGCATTAAAGATCTTCCTTGGCGCAAACTAAAAGGTAAATGCATCCTTAATTAAATTTTGCAGATAAATTGTGCCACTGATAACATGTCTATTGTTCACTTTGGCAATAACATTTTCTGCTTGGGAATTATGTGACAAGAAGGACTCTCTGAACATGAGCATTTCGATTTCTTATTATTATTGTGTATAATACATGAAATTAGACAATACTTTGTACTGCATTCTGGGATTGGTTCAAAAATAAAGTGGCTGCAGCTCTTGATCTTTCTCAATCAGAATTTAATAACAGAAAGCAGTTGTGACCTGCTTGCAAAGAGTTGTCCATGCTTAACCTAGTTGTAAATAAAATTATTTCTTGCTTCAGGCTCAACCTCGTGTCATTATGGTTCCTTTAAAATGTTTGCATCTGTTGTGGTTGACCAGTTGAGAGGAATTTCAGTCGTTGGTTTTCGCTTTACCAACTCCCATTTGTTATAAATTGCTTTATAAAAATGACCAATCTTACCTTTTGGTTTTAAAATGACCCATTTTATTTAAATGTGCTTTAAGCACTATTTTATTTTTTATTTAATAAACGGTTAGAAGGAAGTGTCTGTGAATAGTGATCAAGCTTTAATTGCTTGCGCAGTGGATGAAGCCAGTTCCAAAGGTGCATTACGTAATAATGGTACATATAATGGTAGGCTTAATACACTGTATTTGGTCTCTTTTAACAGAAATTAAAATACATCTTTGTTGTCCTTGCTTCAAGTTCTGTAATTGGGTCTTTGTACTGTTGCTTCTGCTGTGGTTATAATTAAAGTGCGACTAAGTGCAAGCAGGGCCACCTTGACAAAGTTAACCAATCACAGGGCAGAACGAGAACAATACAGTCCAACATTTTCGCTTTGAGCCAATCGAATGTCGAGTACAAAACAATGAAATCTGTAGTATCCCGAACAAAATTTGAAAACCCAACAAAGTTTGGAAAGTTCAACAGTTTCGGTTTGCAGGCACAAAACGACTGTTCGAGTAAAATCCAGTAATAATTATGATATTTTGCCGTCAAGAATGGGATCTGTAGAGTGTATACATTATAAATATGAAGTAGTCAAAATGCAAATTTCAGTAAAAAGAATTTTATTTGCTTTCGCTTTGTTACAAAATTTATTGTAGAGCGTTCGACAAATCATCCATGAACAGCCGTCACTTTTCCACTGATTTTAAGCTTTGAATTTCTCTTTATACAATATATGTTTCAAATTAAGTGCAGTCAAGCCCGTGGAATTAAAATACAATGAAAATCGAAGACCCCACGCTCTAAACTGAATTCATCACAGCCAGAGAAAATAAGCTGAAGTAATTCAATGTTTTTCAAATCTGCCACACATACCTTACGAAACTACCTGCATGCAGGAAAGAATTATTAGTGTTTGATGGTAAGCAAAATTTGGAAATAATTAAGACGTCATACTCTCTTTCTTTTTGAGCTGTTTGAAACCGCTTTTACATAGGATTGATAGGAAATAGGTGGCTTTATGTCAAAGCTATGTAACCTTTTACCTGTGGTATTTTCCATCAACATGCTATTTGAAAGCTATGTGATAAAGCTTTGTTAGAATGTAACATAGTAAATACATAGGCTACAAATATTTTTCATTTATATGACATAAAAAATTTCAATATGTAAAAGCTATGTAACCTTTTGGTAATAAAATTGGACATTGACATGCTATTTAAAAGCTACTTTGCTTTGGTGCATAGTAAATACATAGGATGCTGACTGGAAGGAAAATCAGAACTTTCTATTACATAGTAAATACATAGCTATCTGAAGACTATATGTAAAGATTTTGAATAGTATTTACATATGTATTCAAAAGCGATGTTATTTTCAAATAGCCTTGGCATAGTTTCAACATATGTTTTACATACTCTGGACTATGTAATGTGGCCCCTTACATAGTTAATACATAGGCAGTAGTGAACAGAACATAGCTAAAACATAGTCCAGGAACTAAGTCAGTAAAAATGAAGCCTATATACCACAGACAGTTTTATATGATTTATCTTTAGTTATTGTTACTGTGGAAGTAACATGTAAACCTTAAATGTAATGCAGCCAGGAACTAAAACAGTAAAAATGAAGCCTATATATACCACAGACAGTTTTAAATGATTTATCTTATTGTTACTGCAAATGTGAATCTTCATGCATTCTTTTATTATTACCTCATAACATTTTAATTGTTTTTGATTTCAAGGCAAATATTCTGCTAAGTTTGTTTCAATCCTTTTGTACTGTAGAAAAGGAATTCGAGATGCCATTGGTTTGTGAGACGGTTTCATGCTCAGTTGAGGAAGGCAGTTCCAAGGGTACAGTAGGTGATTATTATCTGCTGTTGAATTCAGAACTTTTTGACTGGATTATGTTGTTTCGGTAGCATATTTTTCAAGCTATTTCCTTATAATTTTTCTATGTGCCAGAAAGTTAATGTTTTCATCATTTTCACCAGCTTTTATGGAAACACTGTTCTGTCAGTATTTAATTGAATTATTTGAACTGTCCTTGAAAGTTTGATGCAAATTATGAATTTCTTTATGAGTATTGCAAGCTGGGATATCTAATATTTTGGGGACTCATAAACAGTTCTCTCGACCCGGAGTCGGTTAGTGCACTCGACTTCGGGTCGAACGGCCCGGGTTCGAGCCCTAGCCAGGCGCTGCGTTGTGTTCTTGGGCAAGACACTTTACTCTCACAGTGCCTCTCTCCACCCAGGTGTATAAATGGGTACCGGTGAATTTACTGCTGGGTGGTAACCCTGCAATGGACTAGCATCCCATCCAGGGGGGGAGTAGAAATATTCCTAGTCGCTTCATGCTACAGAAACCGGGATAAGCTCCGGCCTGATGGGCCACTAGGCTCGAACGCAGACTTTACCTTTTTTAAACAGTTCTCTGTTCAAGTAAATTTTCAAGTTCAGTGGATTTGCGCCTCAGATTTGTGCCATGACAATGTACTGTAGTTAACTTTATGGGGACATGATGATGTTGTACATTATGGGGACGTTGGTATACTGAGATGGCTTTGAACAGTTTTAACTTTTAGTCACTATTTTGAAGTGCCCTTTTTGAGCTATTAATAATGAATTTGCTAGAAGCTAATTTATTTGGGGGGAAATGTCTGGTCTGAACAGTTGGTATGCTGGATGCTTCGCCTGTTCAAAAAGAAATTGCATTGCCATAATGTTAATTTTTTTGTACAAAGGAAATTGCAAAGGATCTCAAAAGGAAGATGAGAATATGGAGAGCTGTACAAGAGTTCATGCACATACAAGAGGTAAAGCAGCGTTTTTGCTGTACAAATCATGTTGCTTGTGGGATTTTTTAATATGTTGTTCTTGTTAACTAGTGATCTGTTGTGGAAAAGGACACCTTTCTCCAAAACCAAATTGTCAGAAGTTCCCTGTTCTTTTCTGCTATTGTGTATAATCTGAGTTACTATTTTTGGACATTGCTGTCTTCAGATGGACTAACGTCTAAACGTGTGGCTTTTATATAATTATGCCCTTTCACTGAAGTTGTGCAAGCTCATGTTATTTTCATATATGAGATAACTGTGTGCGACAAATGCAGACTGCAGATCTAGACTGTACTGGTACTCTGGTTAGCCTGAAAAGTGCCCCGGTTAGCGTGAATAACGTTCCGGTCAGCCTGAATAGCGATCCGATTAGCCTGAATTGCGCTCTGGTTAGCCTGTTTAAGGTTAACTCTCAATAATGGTAATGGTAACATGATATATACATGTACTAAGAAGTCTGCTGGTCTGCAGTCTGCATTTGTTGCACACTGATGAGATAACATGGTAAATGTACGTGAAATTTTGTTGAGCACATGGTGCAGAAAATTAAATGTTCCTTAAAAAAATGAGTGAATAAGAGTTTTCTACTTACGTTACATGTATCCAATTTTTTTTGTACAAGGGTGAATACAAAATGTCGGGAGGGAGGGAGGGAGGGAGGGAGGGAAAACTAAATAAGTGACTGAGCTAACAAACAGAGCAAAATCAAAAAAAGGGGAACATGCCATTGCCCTTAGGAACCTCCATATATGGGTGATACTGCTGCCCAACATTGGCTAGATTTTATCTTTGTCTCAATTCTATTTATCCCCATTACAGAGAAAGAACGTTTGTCAAAATATATAGTAATTTGATTGCTGTTAGATCAATGCAATGGAATTTTTAATCAATTTCTTGGGAACTTTGGTCAAGAGGTGTCAGTCTATATTGTAGATGATGTTGTAGTTAGGAAACTTTTCTCGTTCTGTTTTAGTTAGCGTGTATTCTCAATATTTGTTATCGGGTTTGTTATCGAGTATCTAGATTAACTGGATTTCAGTCCCAATTACAGGTTCTGCACAGAAACGTCATCTCAGTAGCAGTGTTGAAGCTATAGTATCGGAACCAGAGTCTGACAGTGATTATGAAGGTGGAGATGCTGATGAAAGTTCTGACTCTAGTTAGGGAGGAAAGGTTACGAAGAAGACAAATGACAAAGGTATGCCTGGTCAAAACCAAGTAGGAAAAGCTGCACAAGCATGCGAGGAAGATACATTCGGCTTGGTGTGGCCACCTTTTGAGGAGAAAGAATTATTAATAATAATTTGGTTCTGGATCTGTAAGCGTAGAATAATAGAGGTCTGCTTGTTATCGTTATTGTTAACCTTTAGCTAATAGAGATTGGACAGTTGTTTAAACATTGTGTGAAAAATGTAATTTACCAGCAAAAAGAAACACTAAGACTTCAGTTATTAGGTTTCCTGTAAGATACATTTGACTAAGTGTGGCCACCTTTTGAGGAGGAAGAATTAATAATAATTTGGTACTGGATCTGTAAAAGTAGAATAACAGGAGTTGTCTGTTTGTTATCGTTATTGTTAACCTTGAGCTAAAAGAGAGATTGGACAGTTGTCAAAGAATTGTGTGAAAAATATAATTTACGAGCAAAACAACACCTAGACTTAATCTTAAGTTACGTTTCCTGTAAGATACATTCCGCTCAGTGGGGCCACCTTTTCAAAAGGAAGATCTATTAATAATAATTTGGTGCTGGATCCGTAAGCGTACATTATATTGTTAGCCGTTAGTTTTGACACGTAAATTATGTTTGCTCAGATTAGATTCACATCATGTCGCCGAATTATTACATGTACTGAACTTTAATAGTGGAAGTTAATTCCGTAATGTGAACTAAAATTGTTAATTCGTCATAGAACTAGCACATTAAACAAAGTTGAAGATTTTAGTTTGTGTGTTGTTATATGTGAAATTATAAAATGCAACCCTATTTCCATTTCTGAGCGTTCCAACAGGATACAACAATGATTCCTCTGAGGCAACAAAGTTTGATTTCAGTGCTCGGAGTGTTTATCACTCGCCATTAGAATTATTTCAATTAATGAGGCTGAGCATGATAGCGAAAAAAAGTCAAGGCCGAGGTTTGTTCGGCTTCGGTAGATAACAAACCGAGGCCTTGATAATTTTGCTATCATGCGAAAACCGAATCCAATGATACATTTAAGTATCTTTTTCTCTAGCTGCTTGCTCCCAGTGGTGATGTTTCTACGCAAATGTTATGACCGTCTGGCCATGATCTGGGAAACCTCCCCTCGCTCATCCTAAATTATTACTATTATGGTCCCATCGGTTTGACCTCTGTAAGTCCCCAGAAGTACATTGTGCATTTGGTATTTGTATAACGAGTCTTGATCATCTGGTTCAGCAGTAAACGAAAGACTGCAACTCTGCCGTACAATATGATCTCAGCTATAAAAAAAACATTTTTGAGTCCCAACAATGTAGAACTTCATAAGCAGTCCCCACAAGCAAGTTGAGCATTTGTCCCCACGGTGAAGGATTGACGATTTATTTGATATAATGGTTCTGTATATTCGCTTGTCAGAAGCACATTAAAATGCACCAATTTTTTTTCTACTATTGATTCTGGAAGTCGGTGTCCCCAGATTGCAGGTGGCGATACATGGTCCCCACAAATTGGCGCCGTTAAGTATATAAGTTGAAGCACAGTTAAACGTTGATTGCTTCAAGGCTGCAATTCAGTTATTCACTGGCAGCGCCCTACAATATTTCGATAGTGATTTAGCTTAGAAGAAAAAAAACTAGAAATATAATCATTTATAGGCCTGATTAAAGAACGAAATCGGTCACGGATGACGATAAACTAAAAAGAAATTCAAAACTTCAGATGGTCTGGCTTGTCTCTGGTCTGAGACTTACCTATTTCTCATCCAAAATTTGAAAACCGAACGTTCGAGTTTGGGGTGACAATTCGCAATCTTTAAGTGAGTTCAATTTCGTTCAGTAACCCAACTTAATCAAACGTCCGATTCACAGATATTGTTGTTAGCTCGATTTCGTTCGATGACCGAACCAAATCGAAAGAAGTTAGATGTTTTTAGTTTACCTTTTAATCCACGGTCTCCTAATAATCTTCGATAAAAAACTGAGAGGTTCTTCAACTTGAAATCACCTGCCTTGTGAATATTAATGCGGGGATATCTATTTCGTTTAAGTAAACGGACTGCCTGTCAAGCTCACATTAAGTTAACGAAATAGCTAACACAGAGAAAAACGATAAAAATACAACTTGCTATTTTTTCTCTTCTTTTCAACTTGACTGGGGAACTGCACTTTTTATCGAGAAAAGGAATTATCACATTTTATTTCAGCCAATCAGCAACCGCTCTTAACAGTCACAGTTATGAATGCTAAACTCGTCGACTGTAAGATTGTGGAACAATATTCCATTGGTGTAGTAGATAAACATTAAACAATAAAATTCAGCGAAATCACACAACGTTTCGATGTTATCTTGATATCATTTTCAAGTAAAGAAATAAATATGCAACGTTAATATATACCAACCCTGAACATTTTTATTATCATTGTCTGTTTAATCACATGGAACTATTTGACACCTTTTTGATACGTATTAACGTAAGATATTAATTTCTTCGTTTTGCGATTTCGCTAATTTTTATTCTTAATATTCCATGGCCCATCATTTAAAGACGTTAGATTCCACACTTGAAAAGCCACCTTTTTAACCCCTCTTAACAGAGGAGTCCTTTAATAGCATTTCCACGTAAATGTAGTGTGTATATTCAAATTAGCCCAAAGCGCAAGTTTTCTTCTAATCTTATTTCAGTTCAGATGTAAGCAGCTGCCAACTGTCATGCTGACTGTTTACAATAAAAGTCTATGTTTTTGGATATTATGTATCTCCATGCAATGTATGCGCGTACAAAGTATTTTATTTCCTGTTACTTGAAACCTCGATTTTCGGGTTTACCTCGGTGTAAGAACCTGACAAGATTTTCTTTGTTTGTTAGCTTTTGTTTTGCTGTACGGTATTGTTTAAAATGTTTTTGTGTCCTTTGTTCTACGTCATCCGTGAGTTTCACAGGTTCTTACACCGAGGTAAAGCCCGATTTTCTCTCCAAACTTAATCCATTCAGATGCAAGCATGTTATATTGCTTTACTTCATTGGTATGAAAATCAATGTCTACAGGGTGAATCTTTTTTTTTTTTTTGCTGGAGTAGCTGAACGATAATTGAAATGTAGCCTTTCTTTGTCCTCACACATTTTATTGTCACAAATGCAAGGTACGTTGCACCTAAAAAAAGGTATACGTTGCACCCTACCGTTTAGTTTTGCTGCTACATATTTTAGAAAGTAGCTCCATTTATGATGGGTAAAATTGAGTGAAACAATGTTCTTAATAAATGAATAGACTCGGTACAACATAAAACATTTGTTATCCCATCTTGACATCTGTTTCTTTTCTTTTCCTTTCTTTTCTTTTTTTTTTCTTTTTTTAAAAGGAAATAGATGAGGGCGCATCTAAAATGTTATTATTCGGTCATATAGTCTAAGTATTAAAATAATAATTGCTTTTCAAATGTTCATTCCCACAGATATCAGTGTGCTAGAAGCTCACAAGTGGATTACTGAGTCATTATTAAAAATCAAATCACATATGTTGCTTTTCTTAAAATTTGATTGGCTCATTTTGATAAATTATACAGTGGCTGACAGTCGACCATCGAGCAACAACGGAAGACATCGCTTATTTCAGCTGTTTGATACACCACTATGAAGTAATGTCTTTCGCTAACGAGGAATTTAGGAACGAAAACCTGCAATTTCATCCTTACTCTGAAGGAGGGAGGAGAGGAATTCGTGTTCACGCATCTCCCGGCTCACTTCTGTTCTGGTTCAATATAGCCCACCTGTACCTCTGCAAATGAGACAAACATCAAAGAAACGCGCCCTTTAAGTTCAAAATTTACAATTGAAAGTAACTAACGTCTACATTTCCAACATTGTCGGACACCCACTTAACATATTTGGCAAACCCTTTTCAAAAATATCTGAGCTGTGTTATATAGACGAAAATTGACATCATTACCTTCGCTCGGTTCTGACCCTCTGGAGTGAAGTTCAACGTATGAGCTATTAGGTATTATTAGGCGGTATGTCATAATTTCGTCAAATTAAAAAAGTGCGATTCCAGTATGATTAACACTGCACGAAAATTTGGCTTTGACCATCTTTGATTCGCATCAAAGGTGTAACAAAGTTGCACTTCTATCTTTGACAGGCGAATCAAAGGTGTTGGAGCACATTTGACATTATTTTTGACACAACTTTTGACGCGCATCAAAGATACCAGGCCTTTGACGCGAAACAAATGTCATGGAAGGTACCTTTGACGCACATTTGAAAGTAACTTTGCGATAGCTTTGATACAGGTCAAAGGTATACTACATTTGACCGAAATCAAATACGGCCTTTGACTCGTATCAAAAGTTGTCAAAGGTTTGTGTAAAGACGGCCTTTATCACCTGCGACATATGTCAAACGTGAGTGGTAAAGGCGAATTTTCGTGCAGCGTGACAATTAAAACGGAGAACTTTTACTGGGGAAGGCAAGCAAAATACTATTTTGCGTAATGCGGCCACTGCCAGCGCAAGAATGTGCGGTCTTTTCCAGTAATTAAGCTCAAACTTTACTTGTGAAGCAAAGAAATGGTTGGCATGGGCTATACACACAATCATGAAAATTAAGTGGCAATGTCTGTAAGAGCGGTCCACTGCATTTCGGGTCAGAAAAAGGGTTCCCTCAAACTTTTCCCTGTAAACCATCTTGGGTCACAAGTAATTGAAACGGGTTTCGTTTTGGGAAATACGTTAAAACGTTTTTTTTTAGAGCCCACAACAGTGAGAGAGGCAAAAGGTGTAAATTAACCCTATTTAGCCTGGGAGGGGGGGGGGGGCACATTGTGCCCGCGCTGACTTTAACGAACTATAACTTTTAAACGGCTAGCCCAATAATCACCAAATCTCGTGACTTTTCCTAAAATTTATCAGAGAATATTTTCCTGTGTCAATGACGTGTCTATGATGATTGACGTTTCCATAGCAACCGTCTTCTCAGGAGTGTATTTTGACTATTTTCTGTCGTTTTTTTAGTTGTTTTTTTCAATTTTTTACCCTTAGTTTGTAAGAAAAGTATAATCCTTTGCTTTTTGTGCTCATTTTGATTAAGTATGTTTCCTAGAAGAAATTCATATATTTTTCGATGTCGTCATTGTCAACTGTATGACTGCAGGTTTGGGATCCAAGATGGCGGCCTCAAGTTCAAAATGGCGGGTTTGTGACGCCATTATGGCGTCACGACACGTCATAATTGACACATCATAATACCAATCTGTTAAGTTAATGACGTGCTAAATACGTGCCAAGTTTCATCACAAGAGGTTAATACTTTTCGAGATCTGTAGGGAGGGCACTTTGTGCCCCCGCCCCAGGCTCAGAACGGCTCAAAAAAAGCCCAGGCGAAATAGGGTTAACGCCAGGCCAAGCACGCAATTTGCGTAAGCAGGAGACCTCACTACTTAAAAACCAAAACAGGCAGCAAAAAACTGTTATTATTTTCAAGTTAAGAGGTCCTTCAAGGGTGTAAAGCGCATGTTAAATTTCATTTGTTTTAAACTGGAAGCTCGTGATAATTAACGTATTAACTCACGTCTGAGCGCTCTCTGAAAACTCCCAAAAGTACCCTGTCTTCTCCGGCATTTATTCCACAAGTCCAGACCGAGTCGCTCTAAATTCCTATTGAATCCTGTTAATGAGATGTGAGAGAGCACAGAAATAAAAAAACACCTTGCGCTTTTTATCTTCCTTTACCACAGTGACTTCGAACTTCTGGTGATTTTTGCCGAATATGACGCATTATGCAAATTAGGTTGTTGAGCAAATTCAGATTGTGTGAAATAAATAGGTTCTAGATTTTAAGATTTCTCCATTTCAAGTCATAAATACAGGAAAACATACACAAACACAAGTTTTGAACTGTTGAAATTGATAAAATAAGCCAATTACCGAGTCCTGATCTTTGGATGCTTCCGAAGAATTGCGTGACTCGCATTATGCAAATTAGGCTGTCTGCTAAGGCTTGGTCCGTTCTTGCATAGTTAGTAACTATGGTTCTTGTAACCGTCACAAAAAAACCTTTCTAATTTTTTGGATCCCTCTGTTTTTTTTTTAATTTAACATTAAAGAAATGTTAAGACTACATGCACTTTAGGTAGAAAACCTTGACGATGAATTCAGCTAGTTACAGTACTGACTTGTATAACTCTGTTTGGAATGAAATGGCCTTGTAACAGTTATTCTGTTCTGGTGGATAAAAATGAATCTCTACTTTTTTGTTGTCTGGTATTGATTTTTTTATGCCTACATTTTGCTCTTTTGATCTTCCTTTTCCACAGCGCCTACGAACTTTTGGCGCTTTTGTCCCGGGGATTTGTTTTGTTTGGCACACGCGCGTGCTGGTGAAGTAAATTTTACTATTTCCTCAGTACAATTTGCACGTGTTTCTTGTGTGCCAAACAGGCCGCTTGGGACTCGCGAGTTCAAATTTGCATCGAAAACTGCATTCCTGAGATGCCTTTGAGTAGGCGACTTGTACAGATCATAGGCAGAAACAAATTTTAAATCAGATTCGAAAGTTTGTGCTGGATTTTAATTCACGGTGGGGCCAAACCACCCCCCAAATGTGTCATTTGGACTAATTTTGCTTCTTTTTCATATTTTTTTCCAAACTTGGCAAAAACCCTTGGGTTGTCGACCAATTTATCTTAAGTATGAGAATGACTAAAAAGGCCAAATTGTGACGTCATGATGGATGACGTCACAAAAAGAGTTAACTGAAAATTTCAAATTTGAAATAAAATGTTATGTCATCTGAAAGAACTTGGCAAGGGGAGTAAAATGCTGAAAACCGTACCTCGCTACGACAAACGTATCTTGAGTTATGGCAATTTAAAGACAATAAAAGTGTCCCCCCCGGAACCATACTTTTCTTTTAAAAACAACCCTGTTGACTTTTTTGTACAGTTTTTTTTCCATGCAAGCTAATAATCTGGTAAAATGGGCTTCTTGTTGTTCCAAAAAATCGTATCATTTTAGATTTTAAGGTTTTGGCTTGAAAACGATAATATTAGTAAGTGCATAATTGATCACGTGACACTTAATTACGTCACAAAACTGGTTTGGGGGCTCTAGCTCTGGCAGGAAAAATTCTTTCCGAGTTTTTCTTTTTCATTTAGCTTCCGTAATTTAAGACATCTTATCTGCAACTTAAATGGTGTCGTTGACACAACAAAGCAACACTCAAATTCCAGTGGTGGGTGGACACGGTCCGAAAGGCATGGTGGATCATTATATTAGCCAATCACGAGCAGTCTCTTAACCAGGACGAGAAATCAACATGGCGGCCTTTGACGGAAATGCGAGCTTCACTTCTTGTCATTTTAACGTGCTATCTGTCCCCAGTGCAACTTACATTTAACAAGAATAATTAGGACTGGTGTGTATCTAGATGTCTTGAGATTTTTGGATCTGGTCATCTTTTGTAAGTCAAGTTTGAGCACAATTTCGTTGTAGGTGGATCGAGCAACGTGTGCTTTCATGATATTTGAGTAGGTTTACATTTTGAGAATTTGTAGGCTAACCCAAAAATCTAAAACCGTTTATTTTACACCAAGATCAAGATGGATAAATTTGCTTCTATAAAATCATATAGCGCCCGATAGCGCCCCTCTAGTTTGAGAATTATGCGTTGTTAAGTTGTCGAATTTTCTCTCCAATATTACTCTCACGCTGCGAGATGTGAAAATTACCCGCGAAATATTAACTTGAGTGATCGTCTTATTTTAATTATGACAAGTATCAACAGTATGGTGTGGCATCCCAATCGAGTGTTTTCCCTTCTTTGTTTTGTTGCCTTTAGGCTAAGAGGCAAAATGGTTTCTTCAGTCTGCTCTGTTGCCCTGTATACAACAAACTTTCAAGAATCACATTTTGTTTGCTGAAATGATCAAAATTATTCGGGCTTTAGCGTCTTAATATATAGTCACATCACACAACCTCTGTGCAGTGAACCATTGAGAAAGTTAACAAAAATTCAGTATTGATCAGTAACTCAGAGTGGAAATTCAGGGTGCTATCTTCAACATGCAAGAGAAACCAAAAATTGTTTGAGATATCAAAAATTTGAGATAGCCAATAGTAAATAAGTGAGCAAGATCAACCAAGGAAAACAAAAATATTTTCAGTTCAATATAGTTGTGAGCAGGTGAGGGTGGGTGGGTTCAAGTTAGTGGGGTACATCTGCTGTAAGAAAT
The DNA here is from genome assembly GCA_964030785.1 of Siderastrea siderea. Lineage (NCBI taxonomy): Eukaryota > Metazoa > Cnidaria > Anthozoa > Scleractinia > Rhizangiidae > Siderastrea > Siderastrea siderea. The sequence continues at coordinate 36,722,536 of OZ034968.1, forward strand.
AAAATCTAGAGCTATTGAGGGAGAATTGTGAATTATTGATTGAACGTCATTTTCAGTTGGTCAGTTTAGTTGTTATTAATAACAATTAGAGCTATTGACACCCATAAAAGGGTTGAGAACTGTGAATTGATTAAATATCCCTTTTCTAACGGAACTCGCAACTTTCGCTTTCTTCATCAATTTTTACATTGATATCAATCCTTATTTGTTTTCTACTCAATTGTCTTCCAGGAGACAGATTTCACACCAAAATTAGTGGTCTTACAGTGTTTACATGATTATGGTACAAGTTTTTGCACCGGATCGAAAATCTTGATCTGGTACAACAACCAGAATAAACTAGCACTGGTATGACTCGTAATGGTATGAAATCTTGTGCTGGTATCATTTAAACAAAGTTACACAGAGCCATGAGAGGGAATGAAACTCAAACCTGTATTATGTAAACACCCCTTGAGTTTCTGTTACTCAACTTAACAGGCAGACTTGGTGCCCAGTGGTGAGTCCAGCCTTTCACGGAGGGTGGGGTCCAAGTTTAATGGTGGGTGAGGGGAGACAACAAAATTCAAAACTTTTGTGGAGTTATATCTTGGTATTATTCTGTACTATATTCTGACCATAAGTAAATCGACAAAAAAAATCAGATGCTTTCTGAGTGGAGTATGCTGTTGTACACAAGCTAATATGCGCTCTGCTTCGTTGTAGTCTGGATTAGTCTGGCATAACTGCATCAACGGTATTTTTGAGAAACAGGAGCTTTTGGACACCCTGGAAGTTAAAGGACTGTTAATGCTATAAAATGAACATCCGGAAGGTTTTTCATGAGACGTACTCGACGCTTATCCATCGGGCAAAACTTACGATTTCACACAACTGTAGCAATTACAAGACCTCAGAAAGCCAGACATCTGTGTTTTCACTTTCGATGATTGGAAATAAGTCCTTCATGGCCCAAGAGGCTATTCATGGTGAGATGTTTGCACCTATAAGTTACTAAAGAGGCTTATTCCTGATAAACCCGGGATTGAAGTCTCCACGTGTACGCGTTCGTTTTAACTAGCCGTTAAAATGTTACATCAAATATTCAGATGTAAACAAAGGATAGTTAGACCACAAGAATCGGAGAAACTTCCATCTTTGCCATTTCCAGCTCCTGTAGTTGATTTTTTTTGCTCTTCGAGATCCGCACAGTACGAAGGTTCATTGCAACTGAGCTCGAATCGCACCGTGTCCAACCACCACTGACTCAAATTCAAACATATTACACAAGGGGAACCCTATTTTGAGACTGTGAAATTTTCAAAATCTAAAATGCCGTGACTCATCCATTATTTGTCACATCAACAAACTGTTTTCAGCATTCAACTCCTCTTGACGTGTTCTTTCTAATACAGTAGAAAAAATTTACAAATTCTAAAATTTTATTTTAGAGATTAATATGACGTCACCAATTATGACGTCATAATTTGACATTTGGCATCACCATTCACGTCAAATTGTTTGGCACAAAGTCACATATTAAATTACCAAGTTTGGTAAAGAAATGATGAAAAGTAACAAAATTATTGAAAATTAACCAAAAACCCCACTTTTTCATTCAACATTTATGGGGTGGTCTGGCCCCACCGTGTAAGGGTCAGTTTGGGGACTCGAATGAGTCAAAATCAGGCCAAATCATACTACAAAGACTGTTCTTTCGGAAACCGGGATTCTTTTGTCAAAGGCACAAGGTTAAGTGTTTTAATTTTGGCGAAATCCCAAGCCGGTCGGAAATTTGAGGTTCTTGAAGCTGCTCTTGTGAGTATATATACATTTATAGAGTGAGTATATATATACATTTATAGAGTAAGTCAAACTTCAAGTTTCTAAAACCACCTCCCAGAGCTTTAAATCGACAAACCAAGCACATAATAACATACATTAACACAGTGTTCATGTTTCTAAGCGTTTTTATTTGACTTTCTTCCTTTCAAAAAGCCTTAATTATCGTATTCACAAAATCCTTTGTACACAACCGAAGCGGTCATTAATATTCAGCTAGCACAGGTACGTAACTCAAAGAGTGGATGGTAAGCCTGTGCTAGCACGGTTCCAAGAAACCTCCAGTTCATTAAGAGCTAGGTGGTTAATGAGAACACGGTAGTCAAAATTTGGTCAAGAAATCCAAAACGCGTGATGAGAATGATGCTGAATTAGGCTTTTTGGTTTTCGTTGTTGAAGCTTGTTCGTATCAAAATATACAATGATATTCAATTCTTTTGATTAAAAGAAAGAAAAGGAACCAGAACACTGTTTTTATAAAGAAAGGCCATCTAACTATCAATGGAAAAGTAACCGATCAAGACGCAGCTTTAGCCTTTTCAAATCATACATCGACGAAAGAGAGATCCAAAAAGTTACAGGTCTCTCATAATAATAATCTCGTTCAACGTTTGACAAAAAATGCAATTTGCATACTTTTCGTCCACATTTTGCCCCAAAGCATTCAATCATTGGCATTTTATATAACTCGCGGTAAGTTTGCTCAAGCGTTTGTATAAACAAAATAAAGTGCTTGAAAAGAGCAAACGTAGGTATAAAAAAATCAAAACCAGACTACAAAAAAGTAAAGATTCAATTTTTAATATCCACCAGAAGAGAATGATGCACTTGTCATCGGCTTCTCGCGAGGTAGTCGGGGGGGGGGGGGGGGAACCCCGGGCCATATGTGGGGGAATCAGGGACTTTGTGGGAACTTTGCAACAATTCAAATGACGCCCCAACTCGCGGGGAAAATGTGGAGACTTTGCTTCTAGCAAGGCGAGAGGGGCTTGGATGCAAGTTGTGGTTTCGCTCGATTGAAAAAAAGATTGCGGGGTAGAACGAGAATGTGTGTGTTAAAATCCATCGATTATTTTTTTTATTTTTTTGTGTGTGCATGAAATAGACCATCCGTTAAATTAATATTTAAACACAACGCACTTAACTTCACGAAAGATTAGTCCTACTTAACTTACGCGCCTCATTTAAGTTCTTTGAACAGTTTTTTTCTCTCCTGATTCTCCGCAAGTTGTTCTACCGTTCAAAGAACTTAAATGAGGCGCGTAAGTTAAGTAGGACTAATCTTTCGTGAAGTTAATTAAGTGCGTTGTGTTTAAAGGCGTGCAGTAAATGAGCCATGATCATAGTATGTTCTTTATTACCATTTGCCTATGCATATGCAGTTGTAATGGGACGGGATTTGAAAAACTTGTGGACTATTTGGGACCAAAAAAAACATTGTTTTTTCAACAGAAAGTTTATGGTCTTGAACGTTGGCCAGCTAACTGATGAAAGGCTAAAATGAAGGGCGCCTTCAACTCTTGTTGGGTGTTTGGCTTCCCCCTAAAATACTGGAGACTTTGCTAAGAAAAAAATCCCCCACCGGTGGGGAAATATAAGAGCTTTGAAATGGACAATTAGCAAAGACCCATATCAGCCCGGGGACCCTTGCCCCCACGTGGAAGCCCATTGTTACAAATTGTCCATTTCATTGCAAACAGAGTCTGTATACAAAGGACACATGAATACAAGTCAATACTGTAACCAGCTGAATTTCTACCTACAGTGCATGTAGCCTTTATATTTCTTTAAAGGATCCTAGTCAGGCACGCCTTTGTTATTGTTTTGATCTGAAATTTGCGATCAAATTACTCGTCGAACGTGACAAAACGTCAACAGTTCAGCTGGTAAAAATATAAATTGTAGCCTGAAGCTGAAATTTCTCGCTTGTTTTTTATTTTAGTGCCAGTAAAAGGGCTTTCGAATATTTTCAGCGCATTTTGGCGGCTGTCCAAAAACCTAGAACTCAAAGAATGTTTGTGTTCGTAAGCCGGCCAGCCTCCCAGTCCGCCAACCCAAAAGCAAACTATATTCAGCGAGCGCTCGCGGAATATGATTTACGAGCGAATCTAGAATCACAAAGGTTTGGAAACTTATTTAATTGGGTATTCTTGACTTTCCCATCACCATAAAACACAAAAGGCGAATGCACGGAGGGCAGAAACGTTTCCAAAACTCACTCGATCACGCCGCTCTGACCACCGCTCCGAACCGCATTTAGTTTTAATTAGCGCTAGATAAAGCGAGAACATTTCACATTCCTTTCAAATAGAAGAAACTCTTTTGTTAATAGCTTTTATCACCGCACAGGATGGATATTCATTTCAATTTTCAAAATACATGAATTGCCATCAAAACAAAACGTACTGTGTCGACTGCGGCCAACAGATCTGATTTACAAAGTTTCTGTTCGCAAACCATTCTTTCTCCTCCTTTTCTGCAATTCCAGGGATTAGTTTATGGAAAAAATCGAAGTGCTGTTCTTAGGCATCGAAGGCTTTGAAGCTGTCGCTTTAGCGTCGCTGCCGGCACTGCAGAGCGAGTCCCGCCGTCACATTTAGAAGACCAAAACATTTCAGCGCGTGAAGAACGCGCACCGTAATGAAGTAAAATGTCGGCGAATAAGCTTGACCGGCATTTCAATCTATTGGATACCTTTTGCTTGACTAGTGCAATAACCAAGAAGGTCCTTGAATAATGATTTCTTTCATAAGCTTGACTGTTTTGGTACTGCCACGCGAAGGAGAGCATAAACCGCCTAGAGTCCTGGCGTTGTTTCGCACATTTCACGAGAAAAATAGCAAACAACACCAAAATAACCAGCCAGATGTAACCGCTATTACTTTTTTGAGGCCAAAAAAGTGAATGAAAGCCCAAACTGGCCGCATTGGCGCGGATGTAGCCGGATTTCAATTCACTGTGAAAAAATCCTGATTTTAGAGGGCACAGAAAATGGCGGATTTCTCACTCGATGCGCGCAAAGCACTGTGGGTGACTAGGATCCTTTAATATTTAATTAAAACAACAGTGGAATCCAAAAAGGTAGAAAGGTTTTTTGCGACGGTTACAGGAACGGGCCAAGTTTAGCAGACAACCCAATTTGCATCCAAAGCGGAAGTATCCAAAGATCAGGACTCGGTACTTTGCTTATTTTATCAATTTGAACAGTTCGAAACACTTCTATTCGTGTATGCCTTTCTGTATTTATGACTTGAAATGGAGAAATCTTAAAATCTAGAACCTATTTATTTCAATCTCCGGTCCGTACGTAATATGGACCACGAATCTGCCAATCACAGCGCGCGTAGGTTCAAAGAGACATTGTAAAAATTGTCCAGGTGGACCATATTCAGTCGTAAATAGTGTCCGGGTGTACCATATTTCGCTTGGTCCATATTTACTGTTAGTATATAGTTTCCAAATGGATCATATTCACTGCTTGGGTCTGACCGGCGTGATGATAAGGAAAACTGTGACCATGGTGACCGTAAACACAATCCATATAGCGGCATTTACGAGACTGCCAGGTAGTCTGACCGCTTGCTTGATATTAATAGCTAGTCGTTTCCGTTTGTTGCTATTTTGGCAGAATAAAAGCTGTTTGGTTTGAAAGTCCGAAGTTAAAAGGGGACATAAGCTTATACGCTTTTTATATTTATATTTACGGAATTACCCTGACGTTATGGTTTTACGATCATGTTTCTCTAACTTAATTTGATAACAGGTTATAAAGGGGTATGATAAGCGTTTTTTAGTTAAACATAAATTGATGAGTCATTTTTCTAATGACGTAAGTAATTCATGCCTCATTGGCGATTATATCTATTCCGTGAACAAGGGTTTTTGTGTTCGCACGCAATTTTAATTCCGCAGCTGGTTCATGATGCTGCAAAATACACAATCATAACAAAAACAACTTTCCGACATTTTGAATAAACTTTCAAATAAATGTCAGGCTCGGTTCCTAACCCTTCTGATTTTTTTGAAAGAAGAGCGTGATGTTGTCAGAAAATTAGAGGAAACAAATTTCAGATTAAAATAGACGAAACAAGTGGACCATGATAGTGCAATATGGCGGATTGAATGTAAGATTTAAAAGTGTTTCTTTGTTTTGTGCCTCCATGACAATAACAGCTAATATAATTCAAACAGAGTGCTTAAGGTGAACAGAGCTTTAGTTTGTTCAGAACTTTATTTTCTCTCGTAGGCTTACATCTCACGGAAGGGTGTTGTACTGTAACATAACTGTCTTATATTTCAGTCACACAAGTACAGCTGACCGCGTAGAAACGTAGGGACGAGCATTTTTAACATAATGTGGGTAACAACAAAGGTAAGACTTGGTTATGTAACTCGTTCTGAGTAATTTACCTCTGTCATCATGTCAAACGTCTCTAAAAGTGAAGCATACTTCATAGCTTGGTTTTTCTCGGCCCTTAAATATTGATTATAAGCTAAGACACTGCAAGCGGCAAAACAGACGAAAAGCTGATAAGGGAAAGATAATTCAGTTTATGTTTAACATAGGGACATACGATGCATTTTTCGACCATAAAATATCTGTGCGTATGATCTGTTGAACACTGAACAAGTGAGCTGTATATATTAGTAGACACTTTCGACATCCTTGTACAAAGAGCAAAATATAAATATATTTTTTCTGATAAACATGCAAATGTAAATTCTGGCTGTCATGCACTGCCAAGAATGGCGAGCACAACAAGAAAAGTATGGATGACTATAGGCTCTGGATACAGTTTTGAACGGCTATGTATACAAATTGGACTATAGTTGCTGACTTTGCTTCTTAGTTTTGTCTTTATTTTATCATGATTTCCTTTACGTTGGATTGTATATCGTGCTTAAAATTTTGAGATTACACAAATATGCCCTCAAAGTCAATATTGCTTTTATATAAATAAGCTGCGATTTGCATACACAGTAACTCATTCATCCATAACTTCCACGAACTCTTTTTATTCCGTTAAATTTGAGAACTTTGAGAATCCGAACTAAGGGGAACGGTTTCTATTTTCCCTTTGCCCTTTCTTTAACTAAATCATGATCTTCAAAGGGCTTCCCTGATAACAGTCATTACTGATAGGGCTACCGGGCTGTGTCCAGACAAAAATAACCAAAGAAGCATTTTTAGCTCACTTTATGGCTGGGAACTATTAACTCAGGTACGACCTGTCTTCTGACGTCAGGCTGTGCCTGACAAAATAGTGGAAGTAAGATCCATTATTTTCCCAGCTGCACAATAAGCAGCGATTCTTTGATTATATCGATCTAAAACTGCTGATTGGATCCACCAGGATTTGGAGCGTTTAGTTGTCTCTTGGCCCTTACGGTGTCCCAGTTAAAATACATTTGTGAATTTAGGGTGAGGGACCAAGGGGACGGACCTGCCTTCGCCTTTTTCAAACTTGTATATGTAGTTACCTTTTTGCTTTGGAAATAAGCAAAGGGCATTCAAACCAAAATGAATAAGAAGAAAGAAAACAGGAGAGGCCAAGGAGCAGACGCAAACTCACTATAGGAAAAACTATAGACACTTTAGGATTTCCCGAGGCTAAGCTATCATCTTTTGGCTATTAAAGTATCAAGCACAGGTTGCTAATAAGACCCCCTGCTATATCGTAAATGCAATTTCTTTATTTATCGGTGGGTGTCTGCATATCTCATCATTAAAGTGTATGAAATATTTGATGTTAACATGTTAACATGGTTTTTTGTTCAAGTTAGTACCTTATTGACACTGACAAATAAATAAATATTAAATACATAAGCAAACAAACAAATGAATAAATAAATTAATATATATAAAAATACATACATAACTAAACAAATATGCCTGACAAAAGGGCAACTGCACAAAAAAAACTAAATGAATGTCCCCTACGCCTCTTAGACTGCAAGTAGTTTGCTTATACTTTACATGATATTGATTTGCATTTTATAATGACTTGAAGTGCCTATGAACTAAGAATTTTTTCTCCTAAATATGATAGTTTATGACTCCCTCAGTCTAAATATGTAAGTTTTGCTGAGTAGAACCCCTTGCATGGGATATTTTTCCAGCCGCAAAGTTCGAATTTGGCACCCGAAAAGTGTCTAGTCCATTTTGCGCTCAGCCAAAACGATCGCATTACAAGGCTGTGACGTCACAAATCGCGCAGAAGACAAGAGTGTTATGGCTGACAAGAGGGTTTCCAGAAGAGAAATTACTTTGGAGTGACTCGTGGGCCCAGGATTGTAAGCTACAAGGGCAGGATTCGCACAGTGAGAGCATGTGTGTGTCGTTTCTCAAAAGGAAACGAATTAAGGAGAGAAGCGGACTTATTTGAACCGTGTTCGACTCGGTAAGAATTCGATTCGACCCGCATTACATGCAGAGCTGCTTCTCGGAAAAGCTGCAGCATTTGAATGTCGCGTTAATATATGTAACTTCTGCCACTGTTGGATTAGTTGTACTAGTAGCAATTATCGCAATTCAATATTAAAGGTCGAGATAAAGAAGATTTCCAATATTTGGTCCACAAAACCATTGATATAGGCATCTGTCCACTTTTACCTAAAAGCATCCAAGATCAACAACGCATAACTGTGCTACAAAGTTTTGTTTACATTTCCGTTTTTTTTGGAAACCACATGCAATACGTTTCTCAAACTGGATGTTCACCATAGAGTTTGAAGGGATAACAATTAACGGAACTGTCTTGACCGACGACGAGACAAGACGTTTTAGTTAATCAGAGATAGCTATAGGAATATTTATAAATCCCTCGTGTACAACATGTTTCGGCAAATAAAAGGAAGCAGTTCAGCGCAGCATTGATAATTTATATTGCAAGTCACTCTGCTTCCACTGCATTTGATTTATGTGCATTTATGTGCAGATTTGTGCCTTTCTTCTTGTTGACCCTCCTGTTGTCTCAAGAGGACCATATAATATGAAATTTCACATACCACACGTAACACCGTCTAATTGACCCTTCTGCAGCACAGGTTTAATTTGAATTTATGACATAAGTTATTTAATCATTTTTATTACTGAAGGGCAATGAAAATATGTCACCTTCATTTCCCATTATTTAATTCTGTGGCAGGCTTTGCATTGGAAATTCCTCACACACTGAATTGTCTCAGTCTCTTCTTGACTCATTCCCTGTACCCAAGAAAGCTACCACACAAGCCACCTAATTAGCTAACAGAAAATCAACAATGAGGTTTCAAATTGGGCCTTTTCGATCTCGTTCTCCACCTTTAATTTGTTGCCCCACTAATAATAATAATAATAATAATAATAATATTTTTTTTTCCCGAAAATTAGCTGCATAGGCTACGTTCCCGCCCTATGCATGCTATTTTGGGACATAGCATATAAACGTCTTGTACTGCTTTAATAATAATTATTATAATGATATATACACAGGATAGCCCCATCAGTGTAAAAACACTGGTAACAAAGGGATGTTCTGTCACTAACTAAGTGCCCAAAATAGTAAACTACATATCTTTAAACATTAATAGTGGCATGCATGGTTACATAGCGGAAGCCTGATGCAAACACGAGAGTGTTGGGAGAATTCAAAGGTTTGTGCGAGCTTGATCGAACACAGACTCTCAGACATTTGTTACTGAAGAGCATACCTCTTAACAACAGAAAAGGCTAATACATGCATAACGTGTACAGTGTACTGGGAGGGTACTGTAATTTAAGGGGTTTATGGATCCAAGGGAGCTGCCTTAACCTCTCCCCATCCCCCGCCCTTAAATAAAAATAACAAAAAAAAAAATAATGAAACTAGACACACAAAGAGGGCAATTTCTACTTGACATTTCTGCCATACTTCATGGAATCGGAATGGGTGTATGTTTCAATGAAAATGGCACTTCAAAATGTACTTCTGGACCAAATTACATATGCATCTCAGTGTTGAGATTGACCCAAGGGAATTATTGTCATATGAGACCAGTATACAAAGGGAGCTCAGACCAGGCCCCAGTTGTTCAAAAGTTGGATAGCGCTATCCACCGGATAAATCACTATCCAGTGGATAAGTGTTAGGGAAACCAATTGCGTTATCCACTGGATAGAGATTTATCCGGTGGATAGCGCTATCCAACTTTTGAACAACTGGGGCCTGTATAACTGGACAGGTATGGTTAAGTTTATTTACATGAGACCAGCATCATGAAAGTATAAGTGATCACATAAAGCCAGTAAGAACTCAGCAAATTAGCTCTCACCTGCCATAGCATGTTTCCACAAAATTTGCATGAACCAAAATCCTTAAGCAAATTGCTGAACAGAAAGACAAAGATCTCAGCTGGTCTAATATTGTGTAGGCAATTACTCAAACCAGTTCATGTAGTCAGAAGCGATGGATTATTACAAAGACAAAGCTGAAGTCACACTAGTCTGAGTTTGAAGTCACACTAGTCTGTATACAATGTGCACCTTTATTCATCGCAGTCATCATCCTCATAGCACCTCCAGGTGGAGTAAAAGACCACAAATGAGCACCATACTCAAAAAATTCTTATTTATTTGCTTTGAGACGCTCTCTCATAAATGGCTTGAAATTTACATTAATAAAAGCACTGCACTTCCATTTGAAAATCATTTGCATCTGATGATTACGATAAATAAAACACGCTCTTTAGAAGTTACTATTGATGCCTCAGCCATTAGGCATGTTGTAATATTTCAAGCAAATTTTGGGTATGCTTATCTTCAATGTATAAAATACTTCCTGCTAACTAATAAGTTTATATCAGTGTTCTCTCTACAAAAGTCCTCATTCGAAAGAGCCGAACAACTGAGTCTATCTTTCTCTTGGCGCGAAAACCTATGAAAAGATTAACAAATTAAGTTAAAAACAAGTACACCGTAAACTTGAGCATGTCTGGTATCGGTTTGAGTAAAATAAGTACATACAACGACGCTCTGAACAAAAGAAGTAAAATCAAGGCTGCGTCAATCTCTTGTTATTAACACATAAAGGTACTGACCATTCAATTCTGGAAGCTTCTCCTTCAAGCCAGTTAAGCCAGTAGAGCTGAACGTTAGTCAATCCCAACAATTCAATTCGCCACCTTGCTTTGCGCAAGATTGTTGTTGTCGTTATTTAGGCTTTATCCACGGACGACAAACCCAAAAACTGCACATCTTCGAAATCGCTTCGAGCTGAATCTTAGTGTTTTCCTCAGTCGTCGGTAGCTTTCATTGTATATCAATATTAGCAAGGAAAATGTAAGTTTCGTCGCTCAAACACTTGACAAACACCAAAGAGACAAACATTCTGCGCGATTTGTGACGTCATACGGCCCGCTTCCTCGACCAACTCGTTCCCAGTCTTCGGAGACACGATTTTGGTCATTTTGGGTACTTTCAACGGCAAAAAAACGGATTTTTGTTTCTTGTCATCCAATTTCTCTTGCCATTTCGGAATTAACCCATAATGAACTTGAAATTATGAATATATGAAATTCATTTATTTGAACTGCGGAATGAAGAAATAAATGTAAAGAAGATCCTCGCAGTTATTAACGCAACTTATGCAGTTGCGAAAAGAAAGCCTGAAAAAATCAGGCTTGCCGGGATTCGAACCCTGACCTCTGCAGTACCGGTGCAGCACTCTAACCAATTGAGCTAACAAGCCAACTGGGAGCTGGTCATTAAATTGGTTCGTAATATACCCGGGAAAGATGAAGATGAAATTATGAATACATGAAATTCATATATTTGAACTGCGGAATGAAGAAATAAATGTAAAGAAGATCCTCGCAGTTAGTAACGCAACTTATGCAGTTGCATAAGGAAAGCCTGAAAAAATAAGGCTTGCCGGGATTCGAACCCTGACCTCTGCGATACCGGTGCAGCGCTCTAACCAAGCTAACAAGCCAACTGGGAGCTGGTCATTAAATTGGTTCGTAATATACCCGGGAAAGATGAAGATGAAATTATGAATATATGAATACTTATAATTTCATATATAATTTCATATATTCATAATTTCATCTTCATCTTTCCCGGGTATATTACGAACCAATTTAATGACCAGCTCCTAGTTGGCTTGTTAGCTCAATTGGTTAGAGCGCTGCACCGATATCGCAGAGGTCAGGGTTCGAATCCCGGCAAGCCTGATTTTTTCAGGCTTTCTTCTCGCAACTGCATAAGTTGCGTTAATAACTGCGAGGATCTTCTTTACATTTATTACTTAATGAACTACCAAAATGTGCAAAAAAATTTTCAGTTCATAGGCACTTTAAGCCACTAGCAATTGGAAGCTTCTACCCTATTATAAGCCCAACTTTTTCAGTATGCAAATTTCTTCCAATAATAGTAAGGTAGGACTTAATATAGTACTAGATTTTACGGTGTTCACTCTTTCAGTATATTTATCTCCATTCATCTTTAGCTCTTTCCATCGATTATCCTGTTGCTCGTGTTGCCAAGGGAGCTTTATGGACAAACGGTAGGTGATCGGCTACTTAATTAAAAATTAGAGATCTATTGAGACAGAAACGTCGTTGGTGTTACTATTATTATTATTATTTCATCGCTACTGAATGGACCGATGGGTGTGCAGTTAGCGTCACACATAGTTGAGAGTATCAGTCTTTACAACTCTAGCTTCAATCCTCTGCATGGATGGACTTTTGACACTTTGAGTTATTTTCTTCGTTATTCTAGCTGTACATGTATAATAAAAGAGTTTGCCAATGCAACTTAAATGGATCTGCAAGATGGATCTGCTAGCTTCGTCAATGAATACTTTTAGAGTAATCAGGTTTGGTTAGTAAACATGACCAGTTCTAAACGGTTGTTCGACAGGATCCCAAGTGGTTTATGATCTAAAGATGAGCAAAGACAATGCGTGGTTTACTGTCTGTTACAAAGGGAAAAACGCATGCTGACTGAGATTAGAGACAAAAACTTTGTTTTTTAACAAATTATTCTTCGGGTTGTATCGTAGAGTTGTTCGGTGATGTTATTGATGACGTTGTTGTTGTTTTTTGGTAACTTTGAATTTGTTTTGTTGTTGCCGTTGTTGTTTTTATAATTCTACAGGTAATTAATTATCTTTAGTTAGTGATTCTACGAACAATTTTAGTAACTAACAGATGAGTTTTTATTTCTCTTTTGGAAGTTTGACACAGTCGGCTGTGGAACAGACAAAGGCTGCTTTGCGTCGCCAGCCTCTTGCAGCAACAGTGAAAACTGCAAATTTCTGATCACGTACAAAGCAAAAAACTCAAGTAAGGTGGAGTTTGAGCTGAGTGGAGAAGGAAACTGGGTAGCAGTTGGATTTAGCAATGACCAAAAGATGGTGAGCTTTAATAACCGAAAAAACATGAACATGTGCACCGTGTCTACATTATAACACAAATTTATCGTATTTCTTGGATAATGACGGAGGACGATTTATTTTTTTATTTGCTGCATAAGGGATACCTACTCATTTTGTTGGCAATTGGCGATAAATTATTGTCAATTGCCAAGTGTCAACCAATTGTCAATTGTGACAATCGTCTAAGGGACGGCTATTTATTATTGCTTGGCTGAATGGATGGATGGATGGATACATAGACAGATCGGTGGATAGATGAATTGACGGGGGGACTGACAGATGGACGAACAGATGGAGAGAGGGAGAGAAGGAGGGAGGGAGGGAGGGAGGGGTGGATGGATGGATGGATGGATGGATGGATAAATAGTATTGATATATTCATATATTAAATGTCAAGAAGTTAGTGCATAAACTGTGCGTTTTCTGCTCATAGGCCGATACAGATATTCTCATGTGCGTCAGCAATCCAACACTGACTGGCCATTATTACGCAGCTTCACAGAGAACGCCGAAGAAAACAAATGCAGTGAGTACTTTTAATGATACTGATACCATGTAAAGACATGTTTTAAGGCAGATGGGTGTCATGAGAAGCATACAGGTTAGACGGAGGAAATCAGAAAAGAAAGCTTTTTAAAAATATCAAATTCTTTTCTGGGGCCTACAGGTACCCCATAAAATAAAAAAAAAACCACTACCACACTGGTGGTTTTAAAGAATTAATGTACGTCAAAATTTTTTTTTTAGTTTGCACATATATCAACAAGTTTATTCCATGCGTTTTAGTTTAATGTATCAAAATGTTTTCTGGTATTGGTTTAATAAGGAAATATTTAGGCTCTTTCGTCTGAGGATTTTGTTTTCTGGCCACTTGAGCCTGTGTCTCCGAAATCGTAAACAAACCGTTAATAGCCCATGTTCGATATATCAATATGTTAACATGTCTCAGATTCTTTGGGCAAACGTACTGTGTTGGTCTTCTTTTTTATGCATTCCAGTATTTTCTGTTTTGGGTTATGACAAGTACAAATTTGAAGGTGTCGAACTTGGACAATTGAACGGATATGTGAAACAATCATATCTAGCTAGGAATGTGCTAGAATTTGGTCGAGCTAAAAGATTTTAGAATGTCTAAGTAAATATTGGGCGTCTTTATTTGGCAACTAGCTACCATCCTCCAAAAAAAAAAGATATAGTAATGGCAGGTGACTCTTGTGATTTATTTCAAATCAAACACACAAAATGTTTCTTTTATTCTTGCATAATTTACGTTGTGGAGTAGCCTTGTTGCTACGATCTTCTGAGATTAAGCCTTTCTGACTTAAAAAAATTGTCGACTTCAATTCAAAATGTTGGTATTGGCTGAAAAGTGCAATCTCTATCGAGCAGAATTTCAAGTTTACTGTTTTGGAGCATTTTTGTTTATCGTTATCGTGGAAATATCAATTTTCATAAAATGTAAACCACAAAAGTTCAACCTAAGACCAATAACGGGTGCGTATTATCCAACTGCATTAGTTATTGTACAGAAAGCGCGCGAAACGAGTACAAATGTCCCACGGTATTGCAGTTGGTTATTGTACAGTACCGAGCGCGCGCTCATCCTGTTACATTTATAGTTTTCTTTCAAGTTACTGAAAGAGGTTGAAAAAGGTTAAGTTGTTTGTATTATACAGCACAAGTCGTAAAAATATACGGCGATACTTCACACCGAAACACCTAATAAGATATATAAATTTAACGTCGATCCGACAAGGAGAAGACTGTTTGCGATTCGATTGTAAAACTTAGGTGTGGTCCCAAAAAAACTGTATCGAAACACCCGAATTGTTTGTTTAGTTTACTGTTATTATGTTTGTTAATTTCCTTGTTTTTGCGTTCCAGCCTGCATCAGCAGTTGCGACCATAGAGCAGACAGCCGAAGGTGGAGTGGTAAAATGCAGGTAGATAATTGAATTGATTTATTTGTTGAAAAAAGGATAGAACGTAATGAAACTACGAATGGAACCCTCTCCTATTTAAAAGCCAGCGTAAAGAAGTCGGAATCATATTGTTATTCGCCTAAGCTACACCAATAAAGTATAAATAATCTACACAGACGTGAATAAAAGCTGTTTATCTTTCCTACCGAGTTTAGGATTTCAAGAGAGATCAACCCAAACCCAGCAATATCAAACTTTACAGATCTTAATCAAGAAGTGTTCCTTTTGGCTGCTATCGGAGGTCTATCAGGTGAGAATTTGTAAAGTTTGGTCCTTTTTCCCTTTGTGTTCATTCATTGACGAAATAATCCACTTTGTTATTCCACTTCTTAAGTTTAAGCAGGTCAACAGCTGAATTGTCAAACATTGCTCCCCATGAAAATTATATAGGCGAAGATTTTTAAGATAACTACTTCCAACATTTTATACAGTTGATTTGTGAACATTGAATGTTAATAAATCCCTTAGCCAGGTCATCCAGCACAGTTTTCAGTGAAGAAATTTAGTTACCATTAATTTATTCTCCTCGCTTTCTAATAATTTTAAAGGCGGTACTTTAACTGACATGAAAACAGGTTCAACTCTTCAACAGCACAAGCGCGAGGATCGGGAAGCTTCTCCCACCAAAGTCAAAGTTACGCAAGCCAATTCTACCGTCACTGGTTCAGAGGTATTGTGCCTAGAAGTCTTGTTTACACCATTGTACAAATGTGAGGTGACATATAATTTCCATGCAGCAGACAATGCAATGAAAAATTCCGAGGCTATAATAAAGTCTTATTTTCGTGTTTTTAGATAACTTACTTTAAAGAATACATTCTAATCCGCTTTACTAACGTTTAGTCAACAATTACAAGGAACCAAAAAGAAAAATATACAAAAGAAAGAAAGAAAAGAAAAAGAAAACTACCTAACGTCGTCTTCTTGTTTATTATTATTATTATTATTATTATTATTATTATTATTATTATTATTAATCATTTAATCCTTTTCAACAAACATCTCCCATCCCCCTTTTAAGTTTTAATGTCCTCTTATTGGAAAAACGGTGAAGTCTCTGTCGGTCGGGTAGATATTGGTAGGCTTTTTCTATTATATAATATACATCGTTAATAATTCATTAGATTTATAGTAAGTATGATATTCACGAAAGATGAAGCCTGGCAACCCAACCGGCCTCAGTTTGACGTCGCGTTTCGTTTTCAAAACCTTATTATCTCATACGTGTTGTCTTCTTTTTTATATATTTCAGGATCCTACGCAGCAGGGCAGCTTTAGGTTTCCAGATTCTTGCACGTCAAGCGCAGATTGTGATTTTCTTGTGACTTACCAGGCCTCCGGTGATGATGTGTTGTTCGAGCTAAGCGGGAAGGGAAACTGGGCTGGAGTGGGTTTTAGCGAGGACAATCAAATGGTAAATAATTCTAATCTGGCTATTCTTTTGTAGGTAAGAAATAATGTTCCTTCTCCTACGAAACGTGAAATCATTCAGCAGAATAAATACGCCTGTCAGTTATCTAGTGAGATCGCCCTCCCATGACTATATACCTGAGTTAAGGTCCGGTCAGTTCTCGGTAATAGTCCGGTACGTACGCGTACTTTCATCTTTCTCCCTTACAATTATCTATTCACAGCCTGACACAGATATGCTCATTTGCGCTAGTGACGAAGCACTAAGTGGTCATTATTACGCACCTGATCGGAACACACCAAAGCGGACCACTCCAGTGAGTATTTTGTTGTTATATTTGTAAATGCTCCGGCTGCTGTGCTTGTCCTTGTTTTTCTTTTTCTACAATTAGTGTGCACGTATACTGATGCTGCTGTTGATTTGCAGGTTTTTTGTTGCTCCTGCTGTTGTTTTTATTGTCGTGGTTGTGGTTGTTGCTGCTGTTCCAGTTGTTTATATGAAAATTGGAGAATTGTCTTCATTGGCTAACTGATTTCCATCTTGGAGGTGCGAAGGAAGAAAAGTTGGAAAATTATAAATCGGCCCTCCCTGTCTTATTTTCACTGAAAAAATCTAGGACATTGAGAATGACCTAATAACACATTATTTAAGCTTGAATCGGATAGCGGACGCTTGAATCATCTTTGCATTCATAGTGTTATGTCACTACACGAGACACCTTGCCTCAAATTTTGCCCTTTGCTTATTGACTGCACACATTATTTGCTACATGTTTAATATTTGCGTTGGACTAATGAGCCTGAACTAAGAGGAACTCTATTTAACAGAGGCTCTGTAGGTAGGGTGTCAACATGGATTCCAAAAGTGCAGTTGAATTCATGGTGCTATTCTCTTCTAAACGGCCAGAAAGTTGTTTACCAAAATGTTATCACAACAGTCCAATGACTTCATTTTATCTAATACTAGAAGTTTTCCTTTTCTTTCTCTTTTAGACCCCATCAGTGCTGGAAATCACTGAGCAAACATTTGATAATGGCGTGGTGAAGTGCAAGTACATAAGTTTCATTAATAATGTCTATTTTAATTTTTTTTAATCACGTTCACACCGGAGGAGACAAATTACGCACGCTGATTTCAAACTTACGAAGTTTAAAATTAACCGAAACTACTCGCGTAATTATCGCGTGTCTAAGATTCAATAGGATCAACCGATAGATCGGTCGGTCGGTCGACCGATCGGCTAGTCCGTTGGTTGTTTGGTTGGTTGGTTGGCTGGTTGGTTGGGTTGTTGATTGCTTTATAAACTGACTGACTGACTGACTGACTCACTGATTGAAATCGAACGATTGATTGATTGATTGATTGATTGATTGATTGATTGATTGATTGTTACGTTCAGAATTTCCAGGGAGAAAAACCCAGGGACAGAAAATTTTAGAGATCTGGATAAGGATTGGTTTCTCTTGGGAGCGATTGGACCTTTAAGCGGTAAGAGTTTATTTGCCAATTTGATATCAACCTTAGTTAGTATTTCAACTCAGCTGTGTTAACCCCCCACTAACGACGCAGCGCAGGAGCAGTTCAAGTACTTATTTAAAGTCAAATCAAAACCCTTGTTTCATATCTTTCTCTGACAAGGGGTACTTGTCGGGTAGAAGTAGGTAGCTCCACTGGGTACGTGCTGTGTCTGAAGCTCTGTGGAGATAATCCCAGTTGGTTTTCAGTACAATGGCCCGAGGATAAAACGTAGGTGCGTGCACCGTACGTTCTTGGTAAAATATTTTTAGCAGTATTTTTGTTTCTTAATAAAATCATGAAAGGGTCTGCCAATTAAGGGATGGGTTGTTCTGATTTACTGATCGCGTGAACACCGCAGCGGATTTTTCCCCCTTCGTTATTGACATGACCGTATTAAACAAGGCCAATGAAATTTTAGCGAGGTCTTTAGGTCACCATCTTTGCATACAATTAATCTGCTCTTTCCCTTTAACGGATACAGGTAATTCAATCGGACAGCATAACAAGAGGCAAGCTTCAAACTCTAAAATAATAGTTACCAAAGGAGGTGTTTCAACTGCAGACGATGACAAACCTGTCATCCTCGCCCATGGTAACAAATGATGATCTATTGATATTATTCTTTTACTCAGCGTCTTGACTCAAGTCCCGTGCTTGTGTCGCAGTGTTAGTTGTGGTTTCCTAAACAAACGTGAAGAATTAAAGAAACGCGAAGAATTAAAAGCAAATACTTGATTCAACCTCCCACCTCCTAAAAAAAGAATACATGCAATCGGCGAGAAAAACTTCCTAGCCACACTGTTATGAGAAAATACCATGTGTTAAATAACACATAGGAATTTAATCTGCATGTTATTCCTCTTAATTAAAATGCCTTCCAGGCTCGCCTACCCTCATTTTGGGCTAGGGAAGGTTGGGCGGGGGGAGGGTGAGAGGAAATCTGGGGCGAGTTGCATTAAATCTTAGGATTTATGCAACACACTCCGGAGATTTATGAACCCTAAATTTCCTATACGATGTTGTTTATATGATAATATTGATCATACATTCTATTAATTTTAGGCATTGATATATAGAATGAATCAGTTTGTGTATTCTTTTTTTGTTATTTATTTATGTTTGCCAAATAGATTTTATTTTGACGTGAATATGTGGATTCTTCTGAGTATCTTACAATAGATACATTACTGTTTTCATTTTTGTTTTCACTTTACCCAACAGGAATAATGATGACACTAGCATGGATTTTGTTTGCATTTGTGGGCTTGTTCACGGCCCGATACATGCGTCAAGTCTGGGAACCAACTGAGTTGTTGGGAAAGAAAGCTTGGTTTACGGTTAGTATAAGTTGCACGTAACAAATAAAGTAAAACATTAGTTATGTTGTCTGCTTTTAAACAACTTTTAAATCCCTTAAATTCCAACGTGTTGCTTCCAAAGTACGCCTGTCCTTTAAAAGCACCATAGGATTTTACCAAAGGACTTTGTAGTCAATTGGTTGTTCATGCACATTGAACAACCATTTATTTCCCGTAGCTGTGAATAAGTAACTCTTTGTTAACTGGTTCAGGTTCACAGGACACTAATGACTATAACAGTGCTACTGACAGTCGCTGCTACAATTTTGATCTTTGCTAAAAAACGCGAGTGGTCTTCGGTAAGTTTATGTCCTTGTTCCTGCTTTTTATTTGGGATATTACATGAGGTATAATGTCTCTTAGTATAATTTTAATGCTATATTCACCGCGCTACCGGTGAATAAACATATTTCAAGGCGCGGCTGCTTTCGGCTTCTGCTCGGTAAATATTCGCCATTATTTATGTTGAGCACTTGCTTGGCTTCACGAAAGGTACTGAGACTCTTCTAGGGGAAAGCTTCTTTATTGCTTCTGCTGATACTGAACCTCTTCATGCATGCAAATACAATAATTATTGTTTTCGTGACCTACAGTCAGAATAACGTTGTTGAAAATAAAATTTTTTTTAACAAGATGGGAGGCCTCTAAACTAAACCGTTTTGTATCCGTTGTTGTCACGAGCTTCAACATTTTAGACTCCAAGCTGTTCAGTTTTCCATCCTTGGAAAGGCTGACAGGCTAAGTATGTCATTTAAGGTCAATCACGCCATTAATTGTTGAAAATTTTGGAAGACTAATTAAACACAAATGTAGCTTAGAGGAGGCTGGACAGCATGTAGCTAATAACTCATGCAGAGAGTTCCCTGGTTTGGCAGTCCTTCCGACAGAAGCAAAGTCCTTATCCCGTAGATACAACTGCAGTTCATCTACTTTTTGTCTTTCTTTTAATCTCTATTTCTTACTTATCTTAGTTATATCCCTAGCCTATTGGAATCTCTCCTCAAAAACTCTGGATTGTTTCAACAGGGTGCCGGGGCACATCCATACTGTGGTATCATTGCTATCGCTTTTGCTGTTGTTCAACCAATCATGGCAGCGTTCAGACCTCATCCTGGTGCGCCAAGGTACGCACTATTAAACTTCGGGAATAGTGATAATTTCCTTGCAAAGCGAGGGCCGAATGGTCTCGAGGGTATTTAGCTCTTGTTTCCGACATTTATGAATTTTTCGGCTTGAAATACTGTTTTCGGTTAGTATATCTCGAAGGAAGGAAGGACCCTCTTAACTTAAACATGTTTTTATTTGGAAGTTCACCTTAAACATTCATCAACATGGATGTTCGCCAACTTTGAATTTCAAATCGGGCAAATGATGTTTTCAAGAGACATAGCTCTACTTCCCGTTCGATACAGTTTTCTGGCATAAAGGCCATTCCATCTTACTAACATTTGCTGTTTGTTGTCCAAGGCGCAACATTTTTAACTGGGCTCATAGGATTGTCGGTACGATTGCATTGATTATGGCAGGTACGCTTGTTAAGGCCGATAAACTGTTATTATTTTGTGAATCTTTTTCATATCTCTCTCATTGCCATTTTTTTTGGACACTTTTTCCCCATCGCTCCAACTTAAGAGCCCTGTTTACAGACATCTCGATACATAACGAACATATGGTAATCAAAATCGTTGTTACGTGCGTTAAAGGCTTTATACGTTGTAGAAAGGGATATGGAAGAGTAAAAAAGCAAGGCGATTAATGAGAGTGACCAGCAACTCGAATAGCTCCAGATTACGGCACTTTAAACAACCAATTCGGTTACTGCTGCAATGGATAGGCATACAAAATCACGTTAAGCGCCTGTCTAGATCAGCAATCAGTTATTATAGAAGGTAGGCAGTCTTAGAAAATAATTAATTGTTCCGGTAGAAACATGGTTGTTTATTTGCTTCTGATAAACACTTTTCATTTTTTAGTTTCGCGTTTGACCTTTTTGAAAACCAATGTCAGTTAACGGCTCCATCGATCAGAAACGAAGCTCCCCTGTGGGAGTTAAAAATTAACCATAGCCACACACGAGTTTTCCATTTTTTTCTATCTTCATTTTACAGTTGTATCAATCTACCTTGGCTTGGACGTGGTTGGGCTAGGATTTGAAGGTAGCTTAGGAGACCAAGGCTTCTGGGCTGTAATTACATTTTACATTGGAGAATTCCTTATTTTTCTGTTTGAGTCGTATCTGATCCTTTCCAAAAGGAATAAGGAGAAGAGATCCGTTTCTGTGACCAATACAGGAGGTAAGAAATCACAGAGATTAATAATAATAATAATAATAATAATAATAATAATAATAACAATAATAATAATAATAATAATAATTAACAGAAACGCTACAAATAAGAGAATGACACTGATGATGATGATGATGATGATGATGATGATGATGATGATGATGATGATGATGATGATGATGATGATGATAAGCTGAGCAAGTTGTCCTTTCACAGCTGCAGGGTTTCCTATAGAAGAATTTCCCTTAACCTCTGCCCACCGAAGCTAGCAATTGCGTTTTGACGATATTAATTGAGTAGGCCGCCAAATGCTGGATAAAGGTAGATGCTAATGACGCGTGAGAAACTATTTATGCTAGCGCTCAACTGCATTTATGCTAGAGAGTAAGGGTGCGTTGCTGGGGTTTGATAGTTGCTCTTTCATGAAAGTAGGGCGTTTCTTAGTCGGTTTGAGATAGTCAGTGGCACCCTGTCAATATTTTTTCTCAGACTGGTATTATTTTGAATGAAAGCCGTTGAATTTGAGAGGCACGTGGGGCCAAATTTGCGGATAAACGGGAAAGCGCCTTTCATCACATACACGGAAATGTAGTAATAGAGATTTATTTCTGTTCAGATATTCAGATGCAGCCGCCTGGACATCAGACATCCCCAGAGCCTGAAATGTCAATCAAGGTTGGTCCTCCCGATAAACTACTCCTGGAAATGTATCACACTTTTTGTATTGCTATGTCATTTCCCCTTCATCCTGCTGTTGAATCATACCTGAAGTCACACATGTGTATCGCTTTTTGTACCTAAAATTAGCATCACATGAGAAATCTCTTTCCTTTTTTTTAATTCTTGTATCTATTTTATCTATCCAGGAAGCAATGATTCGCACTATGATGTTTGTTTTTGTTGTTCTTCTGGGAGCTAGTGTGGCGCTTACCATTATCTTATCCCTGGTGCTTAAATATTATAAACAATAAGTGGTGAGTATACTTGACATATACTCAGAATTTTAATCCAGATAGCTGTTTCCTCGCCCATATTTTTAAAAAGAAAATAATAAGTGGATTCGGTATCAGAGGAACAGTTCCATTTTGCATGGATCGCAGGTTGCTTTTTACAGAAAACTAGCAACAAGGATAAAGGGTGCGAACTGTTTCTCTTCCGTGTTCAGTTTTAATGGAATAAAGATGTCACAATGTGCAACAAAATGGGAATTCGCGCATAATGACTTCCGTAATACAGTGAATAATGTACATTTTTCATGAAACGTTAATATGAAAGGAGTTTGATATCCGTTGTCGTGACGGTTTGTTAAAAATGATAACAAAATGAAACAAAACTTTTTCAATGCAGTGATTGGGGCAAGGCATATTTCGCGACCATTGGTTTCCACCATGAATGGCTTTCCCCGTTAAACTACGGTCTTGTTTACACGATGCAGTTCGCGTCAAACTTCGGATCATTTGGCTCGCAACATTTTTTGACGGAAATTTGCAAGTGTCGGATTATAGAGCTTTTAAAATGCTACAGAACATGTTCTCCTGCATTTTGATGCGACGGACCAACGTCAACAATACGCTTACACCTCCTACATATATCATATTGTAATACAGTTGATCGGTGTTTATTCTCCTTGACCTACATATATTATATTGTAATACAATTGATCGGTGTTTATTCTCCTTGACCTGAAGCCTTAAAATTGATACAATAAATTTTTAAAAGCATAATCAAAACAATTGTTCAGTAAAGTAAAAATATTGCTTCTTTACCCCGGAGACATGTTTCAAAAAATTGTTTTTATCCCTTTTTTGCAGGAACGAGTAATTTGTTCGTCTACGCCTACGCTTTGAAGAAAATGAATTCTTCGTTTGGATTGATGTTTTAAACCTCTTTTATAATAGTACAGCTGCTATCGTCCAAAAAGTAGCTTAATTGTTCACTTTTGTGATAAAAGCATGAAACTTTGCATGATTACCACTAACCATGTAACAAACAATTTCTGATATGGATCCAAGCTGGACTAAGCTCTGGACTCGAGATCAGCGCATGCCACAAAGTTGCCAGCATGGAAACGAGGCTGAATTAAAATTGTCTTAAAACGGGTCTTGGAGTACAAAAATAAACTTGAAACTGATAAATCAGTTAAATATGTGGTATTCTGTGTTAGAAAATGCTTGAAATGTGATCATGTGACCTTTCTTTACAATTGCGCATGCCTTTAAATTGCCAACATGGAAACGAGGCTGAAAATTAAATTGGTTTAACACGGGTCTCAGAGTACAAACTGATATATCAGAACTTAACATATGTGGTATTCTGTGTAAGAAATGCTTAAGATGTGTTCACTGGACCGTTCTATGCAATTTTACGAATATCGCTTGGGATACCTGTGGTGGAATGTTAAAGCTAAAGGCCTGGTGGTTTAATTAGCACTACCATGTGATATGCTTCTGGCACTACTGAAAGCCCAGTAATCGTTCTATCATTTTAATGATAGGACATGGCTTTTTACGTGAACCAACCCTGAAAAGATCCAAAATCTACTCATGCATTATTGACACTGTACATGTAAGTGCTGTGGAAACACGATAATTCTATACAGCTTCACAAAGCTTTTCTTTCGACCTCAGGGTTTGATCAGGTACTCAAGGTGGCGGTCAATACCGATTACAGCTGTTGAGATCACTGATCAAAACTTCCTAACTACAACAATGTTCTTGGCGATTGATATGAACTAAGAGTGAATTAAAACTTGCTATAGGCTACATTCTGTGAGTTTGAATAGCTAGTTGCAGTTGCCTCCACGGTTGTACAACCCAGTGCAAGTAAGTTTGGCTTTCTGGCATTTGCAGCGTCCCTGAGAACCAGCTTTGCAACCTCATCGAATGAGTTCACAGCAGGAGTCCTTGGCTTGCGAGAGTGTCGTCCTGTGAGGCACCCAGTGACTATTTTCAAGCTGCCATCCCCATCTAGAGGGACTTGGTAATGTGGGTGGCTTTAACAGGGTTCCCATATATAACCACCTTGGAAGACAGCTCTCATGACATGTTGCTTGAGTGCTTGAAGGATGCTTGAGTGGGAGGGATGTTGTCAAGGGATCTCCCCTTTCTTAAGAAAAGCTCTTGCCTGACTTCGTTGACTTTTCTTAAGTTGCTAGTGCGGTCATGTAGAAGTGTCACAATCGTTCAATGACACCCATGCATGTTCATCAATGTCCTCTGTTCCATGTGCTTACTCTTGTTCTTGAATCACTGATGACATTGCCAGAGGAAATTGATGACACATATATTGGTGTCATTGAGCGATTTGTGACAATTCTATATGACTGCATGAGCAGCTTATAAAAAGTCAACGAAGTCAGGCAAGAGCTTTTCTCAAGAAAGGGGAGATCCCTTGACGACATCCCTCCCACTCAAGCATCCTTCAAGAACTCAAGCAACATGTCAAGAGAGCTGTCTTCCAAGGTGGTTATATATGGGAAAGTCCCTGTTAAAGCCACCCACATTACCAAGTCCCTGACTAGATGTAGATGGCAGCTTAGTGGCCGGGTGCCTCACTACACGACACTCTCACAAGCCAAGGACTCTTGCTATGAACTCATTCGATGTGGTTGCAAAGCTGGTTGTCAGGGATGCTGCAAATGCCAAAAAGCCAGTTTTATCTGCACTGGGTTGTGCAACTGTGGAGGCAACTGCAACTAGCTATTCAAACTCACAGAATGTAGCCTATAGCAAGTTTTAATTCACTCTTAGTTCATATCAATCGCCAAGAACATTGCTGTAGTTAGGAAGTTTTGATCAGTGATCTCAACAGCTGTAATCGGTATTGACCGCCACCTAGAGTACCAGATCAAACCCTTAGGTCATAAGAAAAACGTTGTTAAGCTGAATAGAATTACCTTGTTTCCACAGCACTTACATGTGCAGTGTCAATAATGCGTGCGTAGATTTTGGATCTTTTCAGGGTTGGTTCACGCAAAAAGCCAGGTCCTAGCATTAAAATGATAGAACAATTACTTTCAGTGGTGCTAATTAAACCACCACGTCTTTAGCTTTAACATTCCACCACTGGTATCCCAAGCGAGATGCGTAAAATTGTAAAGGAAGGCCACTTGATCACATCTTAAGCATTTCCTAACACAGAATAATACCACATATGTAAAGTTCTGATATATCAGTTTCAAGTTTATTTTTGTACTCTGAACCCGTTTTAAACACGAAGCAAACCTGCAAAAGGGAGGCTGAGGTGTTCAGCCTGTCAATCACAAATCCTTAGAGGTGCCAATGGAGGATTTGATTGCCTCACTTGCCAGACCAAAAGGGACGTACTGTATTTTCTCGATTAAACGCCTAGCCTCCCACGCAGTCGTTTTTAGGGGAGTCGTATTACCCTCCTCCCAATACGACTCCCCTAAAAACGACTGCGTGGGAGGCTATTAAACGCCAGACCTCGAATAAACGCCGGATCTACAGGGCCGAGTTTAAAATAAACGCTCCCGGCGTTTATTTGGGGTACTGGCGTTTATTTGCGGTCCTGGCGTTTATTCGAGATGGGTATATTGAAACAGGATTATGCGTCGTGACTGCATACTAGTTCTCTTTCTACCATTATATTTGAACTTATACACTAATATTCTAACCGAACTACCTTCAGAAAAGTGCTTCTCACTAAAACAGAAGAAACAAACGACGCATCAGGTATCGTGTCAATCTCTTTTAAATCATTGTAACTTTTCTGCGGGCTTGTACATCAAGCAAGGATCATCTCGAGGGTCTCTCCAGCGTTTCTCCTGCGTTTCTCCAGCAGTTCCTTGCAACTGAATCGTTCCACAATTTTGCCTTTTTCAGAACTGATGGAGAAGGAACCTCGCCATCGCCTTGTTGTAAATTGCTTGCACAGTACGTTTGCTGTTTGTTCGTCCGTGTTTCATGCACGGAGAAACGTAACGGGGAGAATAGTTCAATTACTGTTTCTGTCTGTGACCTTTCTTTTTTTTGATAACTTACCAGATTCACTTATATGAGACAATGTTGATGGCATTGTTTCACATTTTTTTGAACGTTTTTGTTGCAATTTGGTTCTTGGTTCAATAAACTTCCAATACTGAAAAAATGCATTTAAAAAATAAACGCCGAGCCCTAGTAAATAAACGCCGGGTCTACGAGGCCGAGTTTTAAATAAACGCCCCCGGCGTTTAATCGGGAAAATACGGTACTTTCGAGTCGAACATTCTTGCATTAGTTGCAAAATTGGTAGCTGATGAACAAGATAACTAATTAGTTTATCCTTGGCAAAATAGGTGGATAATTCTTCAATAATCGCACAAATGGAAATATCGTGTATGTTCACCCCCAATTCTTGCAATGACAATTTCCTGAAGACGAAAAGAGTCAAGAGGGGAAATACCAGTTGGTATAGAGGCAAACCAAAACCGATAAATAATAAACAACTCGATTCATATAAATCCGCTTTTGCAAATGAAAGCGAGGTATAAAATAAACCAAATAGCAGTCTAACTCTTCACAGATTTTTCGGGGAAACTATATCTTCTGTATAATGCTTTATAATAAGCTCGAGCCGATGAAAGAAACCCAAAGGGGGAGAGTATTATGAACACAACAAATCATAGAATCCTGCATTGGATTATAAACCAACTGTAATACCGGCCGCGTTTGGAAAATGTCCCAGCAAATTACGTCTTCACAGACTGAAATTCGACTTCAAGTCTTGAAATAAATTTGCATAAGTCTTCGACTTTGGTATATTTATAGTTTAGCGGTGAGGAAGCTGTTTTGGTAATTCCGCAGAATTTAAATAATTAGTCTGGGGTTTATTAGTGTTTATCTGAAGTTTATCAACTCCAGTTGAGAACCTCAGAATCGCATATAAATTGCAATGTTTTAGAGTGAAATGAGATTTGACGGCTTACTTGTATTTGTACACTATACATTTAGTAGCAACAGCCTATTTTATTCTAGGTTTATTCCTTCGTTGTTCGGATAAACAAATGAACATTCTACTTGATATCAACTGCGTGACGGTTACGTCGGCGTCTATCATTACAAAATTAGATTGGAAACACCCGAGCGTTTCAAGGAAGCGGAGCCTTCCCTTTTATAGGCTCGCTCCCTGTTTTAGGCAATTTTAATTTTCAGTCTCGTTTCCATATTGGCAGTTTACGGCATGCGCAATTGTAAAGAAAGGTCACGTGTTCACATCTTAAGCATTTTCTAGCAAAAAATACCACATATGTAACTGATATATCAGTTTCAAGTTTATTTTTGTACTTCGAGACCCGTTTTAAGACAATCTGATTTTCAGCCTCGTTTCCACGTTGGCAATTTTAGGGCATGCGCAGGTCTCGAGTCTGGAGCTTAACCCAGCTTGGATCCATATCAAAAGTTATTTGTTACATGGTTAGTAGTAATCATGCAAAGTTTCATGCTTTTATCACAAAAGTGAACAATTTTGGACGATAGCAGCTAGACTATAATTAGTTTTATCTCGCCAATGAAAAAGGATACAATAATATTGTTAGATCTCTTATCATTATTATTTTATATTGCTTTCAAAAATGATGTACTAGCTATAGAATTTAATTAGAAAACGGATCTTTAAATGCTGTCGCTTATTGGCGATTTGCAAACGTGCCAAGGAACAATTCAATATTATTCTAATTGTGCTTTTAAAACACTTTCATAATGCGAAATCGGTTAGTGGATTTACTAAAGTTTGATTGGCATGGTGTCTAGATGGCTGCTATGCAATATTCTGGTTGACTGAAGTTCATTAACTCTTTCAATCCTGAGTGCGATCTTGAGTTACTTGAAAGGGCTCCAACGTTTGATTGTTGTGAATGATTACCCTACAGCGTCCACGTGACCAACTTAAATAGTAGCTCTTCAGCAGTACCGTCTACGATGGAGGCTGGATGAGTTGATCCTCTTATGCCGATTCTTATACATTGCTTCTTATACACAAGTTCTGAAAAATGTAATAAAAGGTAGTATTCTTCAGCTGATAAACTGGTTATTCCTCTCTCTTCTATAAGTGACTTGATATACGAATGGTAACATTACATGGTAATGAGAAATAAGATCTTTGTCAATTAACTTAAAGGTTATGCGGTATTCACAATAAGTCATAGATGACACGTACTGATATTATGCCTTTCACTCTCAAATCAGAATAGCCTAACTTGGTGAAATTGCTTCCAACACGTAACTAGTCCGCGGACGACCCAAAAGGAGACCATTCGAAAGCAGTACACTATCATTTGATTCTGTTTCTTCTTCTCCAAATGTTGCCTAATTAATTTTTAAACCCTTTTTCTTTTATGATTTTCATTAAATAGGTTCTTTTAGTACCAGTAAAAGGGCAAGGGAAAGAGGTTTTATGGTTTCGTTTGTATTGGTTAAAGCTCAAGCTTAAAATAAAGTGACACTTTCAGTAAATTCAGTTTTGCGTGTTTAACGTGTCGCTCCAACATTAAGCAGCGTCAAGAAATCACGTTACTTATATCATAAGCACGTACCCATTGATGTGATAGCACGTAGTTGGGAGGGTAAAACTACCCATAAACACCATTAACGCACTACAAACTGCACAAGGAGCAATTATAGCATTGTTGCTGCAACAAAACTGTCGCCACAGGGACTTACGTAGCTGAACCCAAATTATACTCGATATGTTTTTATTCAACAGGAAATTTCATTTCAACAATTGACGCATTTCCATATTGATAGGTTAGAAATTTGCGTGATCAACCAGCACGGTCCATTAATATTTGTATAACTTAGACAGTTTCACTGTTCAGGGTGTTCGTATAGCCACATAAAACCTCTCAGCGAAACTTCTCAGATGCAGGAGAAGAAAATATGCTTAATATCAGTATCAAAAACGGTAAGCATTCTGTTATCAAGTTATCTAACGGAAAAATAATTATCAACAATGGTAGTTGTTATACGTTTACGGTGATGTTTAGAAACTGTGTTTCAACAGATACAATTTCTGTCACCGATAGGGAAACTCAAGGGAAGATTTCTGCGTTTATTCAGTTTTCTTGACTTTATATTGCGAACACGCCGATGTTAATCGTTTTCGCCTCTCGTTATATCGTTTCACCGTTCTCTTGCCGAGTGAATTCTGAATTAACTTACGGAAAGCAGCGGTAAAAAAGAAACAAGAAAAAATTGGAAAAGTGAAAATAATCACTTAGGGAACGACAACAGCTACAAACAAATATATTCGGTAGAAATATTCGCATTTCGCTGTGTTTACTTAAAAGTAAAAGCAGAGTAAAAAGGTTTCGGGTTGATGAAGCTGATATTGGTCCCATTTTCTCTCGAAAGAAACAACAGTTACAATACAACTACAGCAGTTAATTGGAAGAGTATAACCATTTATCTTAAGGAGCAAGGTCGCGTTATTTTCCGCTTTCTGTGAGAAGTATCCTTTTTAATCATGAGCAATTTCATTTTTGTAATTATGAGCAATTCTCATTATTCGTGAACTTTGCCTTTGTAATTCTAAGTATTACGCAGCTGCAGATACTTCTAATGCATGTAAAATGAATACTCAAATTGATTTCTGTCAACCTTCAGAATAAAATGGCTTTTTCGCGATCTATTTTAACCATGTAAAATTCCACCCAACTTTAATGTCCCGGCCAACGAACGAAAGCGCAAGTCGTGAAGGGCTGAAGGATCAGAGTTTTTCTTTTTTTACAAACAGGACACATCACATCATTATAGCCCGCTGAGTGATTTTGATAAGAAAGAAAACACTAGACATCTCTAGTGACGACAAAAAAGGGCAGGTTTAATTTTGCTACGAGCGTACGAAAGTACATGATACAAGAATTGCCTATAGCTTTGACTTTGAAGCCGGGGGAATTAGCGAGAGTAATCTTTTTTTCATCTATATATGAACATGCGCAACGTTGCCTAAACATGTTAATCTGCCACTCCAAACAACATAAGGCAATGAAATCTTAGTACTGACCTCAATTTTCGTCAGTTCATGCTTCGTTTTCAGTGCGCCCTGCAAGCATAGTTAACGAAAGATTACGAAACCCAACAAATTTTGGTTAAAATTCAGGTAAAATTAACGATACAAAATTAAACTTGATGCTGAACGTTTTCCATTATCAAGATCATCATCAGAGTATGAAACGGTTCAAAGAACTGAGGTTGTCATATCATAGGCTTGAATAAAACCTCCAGTTCCCATAGGGAACAGAATGAGTTAGTAAAGATTGCATTTGCCAATTTGTGAAGTCCTGGATGGAAATGCGGGATGTAGAAAGCTTCAATAATTCCTCGTTTCAATCATAAATGATCATGAGTTGTTGCCAAAACATCCCACGAGACTGCGTGATTTGAGTGTTCTTTGTATTAATTTGTTTATTTGGTTCTGATCGTTAAGTCATTATGTTTTTTAAACACGGACTTCAACATAACAACATGTGAAGGGCAAGCGTTGGGATCCTTGAGTTTAAGAGCAGACTTAACCTTTCTGTTTTCCAGATATAATGAAAAAAAAAATGAATTTCCATCCGGCGTAACTGTTCCTTTTCATCATGAATTTCTTACTCCTAATTTCATTCTTGCGGCAGAAAAGCAGTCAGATTCCGACTTTAAGTCTTTCATCAAGCCAGTAAATGGGATTATCGTTTCGTCACTCTTTGGGTTTTCAAAGTCTTGGATGACTATGGGACTTAGAGTTACGTATCAGTTGTTTATTTAAGCCTGTCGGTTCTTTAAGCAGCTGACGATGATCTTGTGATTGAAAAACAGTTAGTATGTATTTCAATTTTTTAATAACATTTTTTTTTACGGCGAGTATGTGTATTATTTTACCAACAATTTTCTTTTGTGCTCTGTCCGCTGGTGGGCCTTGCCAGTTTGCACAAACCACAGTGGGTTTTGAACTGATGTGTTGGAGCTACTAACCAATAGAAACGTTTCTCTTGATTTGTTCTTGTAGCCATAAAGTGTGAATGCAAAACAAAAGTTTATGTCACGGTTGAGGTACTTTAAACATAAAGTGGCCCGCCTTCCCTAATCTTGCAGGGTTTCACAATTCGTCTGTCGACTAACTATGATACAAGAAACAAATTTGCGCGGACGACCGCCTGTTAGATACACTTTTTGCATCCTTCCCCTACAAACCGCACAGATCAGGAGTCTTTTAGAAATCTGGATTTAGATTTGTTCTGCCGAATTCATCAGGAATACGGATTTTACGGATTCATGATCACCCATTTTTGTGTTTCAGTTAAAATCACAAATCCGTTTTGGAAGATACTAAGAAAATTGATTAGAAGTTCTAAAGAAACATAACGACTAAAAGCCTTACAGAAAAATAGGATGCGTTTCGTTATTGACACTTTTAAAGATGTCTTTCCAAACCTGAAATGTATAGTGTAGTGCAGTATATGATTGCAGTGCAATACAGTGCAGTGCAGTGCATTGCATCGTACAGTTTCACGGACTAACTAGAGGTTGTGTTGCTCTCTTGCGTGTCTTATAGGAAGTCAAAATTCATCCCTCGATTGGTATGGATTTGAAGTTAGCGCAGCACTTCAAATAAGTCTCACTGCAGTGTACTCTGTCACTTTCGTCACTGCCCTCCTTGGGAATATCCTTCTTATACACATCATAAGGCAGCGAAGCCCGCTGAGTGCCGTTTCCATTCTGATCGTCAACATGGCGGCTTCAGACCTTCTCGCTGCACTGTTCACAATGCCGTACTCCGTCGCATACTTTTATGTACAGTCTCGCTGGTTTGGAGGCATTGCCGGCGATATAAGCTGCAAGCTCGTCCATTTTGTCATTGGAACTACGATTGCTGCTTCCATATTTGCATTACTGACAATTTCCGTCGAAAGATACATTGCTGTCGTAAAGCCGGTTTTGTACGCCTCCTTTATCAAGAGGCCAGTGTTGCTGTCAACCGCCATTTGGCTGTCATCTATGTTATTCATGAGTGTTTACCTTTATATTCATCGCATAGAAACAGATCCTGATGGTATTCCTCAATGCTTTGCAGATTGGGAACCTTTGTTTAGCAATAAGCTCAGCCCTCAAATCTTCTACTCCTCAGTGGCTATTTTGCTTTACATTTTACCACTTTTGGTAATTGCTGTGTTATCGGTACTTATTGTAAAGAAACTCGAGGCTCAGAAAATACCTCTCAGTGGCTATCAACCCACGACGCACGTGCTTAATTTCCAAAAACGGAACAGCCGCGTCATGAGAATGCTATTGGCTATCGTCACGTTGTTTGCGTTGTGCTGGCTTCCGGTTCACGTGTTGCACTTTTTGATTTATTTCTATGGAAGGATTTATATTTCCCTTTCACCATCGGTTGTCCTACTCTTGTTTTGGATATCACATGCCAACAGTGCTCTCAATCCTTGCATAGTCATCTTATTGAATGGTTCATTTCGCGAGTCGTTCATAGACATGATACGATGCTTCCTTTGTGAAGGGTGCTTAAGGGAAAACCGCGTAGACTGCGTCAACCATGAGACTTCCCCGCCTCTGGTTGCCAGAAGACATGGATGTCTATCCCTCGACATGGAGTTGGTTAGGTGGAGTAAACAGGATTGCTCCTCCCCAGTCACCCTTCTTGATATTGGGACCATTCCACAAGAAAGTTAGTTTTAATTGGTGTTGCGCTCTCTAGTGCGTGTACAACAATGGAGGAAATTCAGGATTCATATCTTACAACTTACCTACACTAATTTTGCCAGATCCCGCGCTTTTGTCAGGTTGATACAAGACATAATGTGATCGTACTTTCTTTGTTAACATAAAAGTAGGCAAGCGTGGAAAAACCCAGTGGAGCAATGCCAACAGGGTCTTTCAATTCAACACCTGCTTACTAGTTGCTAACGGAAAGCTACTAGTTAATAACTACTAGAAAAGAAATTTTTGAAGAATTTGGCTCTCAGAAATTAAAATGTGAACCTCTTCTTCCAAAAAGCTTACAAGGACATCCAGAAGAGAAGTAAGAATTTTTTGAGAATTTTTCGAAAAGTGTAAAAAGTGGGTTTTCTCTTTATGAAAATAACTTGTAACAATAAGACTTTTTTGTCAGAGACGTATTAGTGTATAGGGAGATTGATATCAAGCAAAATTTAAACATATTGTTAAAATTTTGCCCCTGGTATGCTACGAAGTTAATCAGGCTGAGATTTTCATTTATTGCACCATCAGACTGTGCCCAAGAAGATAGAATAAAAACATATCTAATAAATTATAACCTTTGAAATGCTCAAAAGACTGTTGTTGTTAGTTAATCGTCGGATATGAACAAAAATTCACGTTGCTGGAGACCGGAAGAAGACAGCAACGAAGAAGTCAGTGATATTATCACTGAAAAATCATAATTGCCGCTTATTTCATCATAATCCTCTTCTCCTTCTTGGGCAATTCGCTGATCACTCACTTTGTGCGCACGCGCAAGAAGATTCTCAAACCTGTTCAACTGGCTTTTGGTCAACGGAGTTATTGGTGACCTCGTTTTATAATATGATAACAGTTTTGGGCTTCTTACTGCCAATCTCCCTGTGTGAAGAATGCTGGTAATCTGAAGTCTTGGCTACAATAGTTTGCAAGGTAATCCCATTCTTCTTAGGTGTCCCGACTGAACGCTCACAGTCATTGGCGCTGATCGATATTGGGTCATTGCTTGTATCTGGAGGAAACCGCTGTCATCCAAGACAGTGACACGTTACATTATCACCTTGTGAGTGTGCACCTGCACCTGTTTCATCCAGAGGAGATAGAAAATGGAGTACATAAGTTTTCCAATGAATACCTTGGGTATTTGAAGAGACATCAATTATTTTCGTCAAAGCGGAAATGAACGTAAGAAGCCGTAAGAGTTGTCATCAGCTACTCAGACCCTCTAGTCATCATGGCAGTTCGGTATTCTTTCTCTACCAGTGTCCTGTAAAATTAAAAACTGCCGGGAACTGATGTCAACCAACAGGCTTATCGTCAAGAAACCAGAAATGTCGAGCAGTGATTACGGTGATGAAGATTTTTTTTCCCTTAATTCTTTATTTATTCATTCACTGATATTACATACAAACATATTACATACAAACTCTTACATTACAACCTGCCCACCCAGCCCTACTCAACCTTCTTACCTCCCTCTCCCCAGTCTCCCTCCCCTCACACAACAAAACAAACAAACAAATAACGAAAAAAAAACGAGATAAAGAAATTACGTAAGAGGGGATAAGTTCAATTGATCAACTTGACTAGAGTCAGAGGAGTCATTTTTCATGTCTACTTTATGGCATTTTCGATTCTGTATTTAATTATCATTTTATCAACGAAGTCTTGGAGGAGAATTGCTTTGTTGTGTAGTTTGTTGGTGTAAATGTAGTACCTCATAAATAACATGGTATATTTGAATTTCTTTACTAGTACCTTTTCATGTAAGTCCGAAATGATACCGAACAGTCTTTCTTCACTAGATGGATTGAATTTGATCTTATTTTCTATATTAAACCAGTTGATAACCTATTGAATAAAAATCTTGACGAAATGACAATCTCTAAAAGTATGGTCAATAGAGTCCTTTTCACCACAATATATGCATTCATCATCTTCCTTAATTCCATATCGGTAAAGTTCCTTTTTGGTGACTACAATTCAGAGAATTAATTTATATTGAAATTCCTTTAGTTTGGTCTCTCTATTCTAAGTTTAAGCATTTAAACTGTTGTTAATGTTCTCTGTGTTTTATGTCAAACCCATAACTCATTTGTCACTGGCTTTGATATCTCAAGGTTTCAGTTATTGGGCAATAGTCTGGGGGCAATGTCTAACCGGAAGTAGTTATTTTGTTACCCTCTAAACCTGTATGACAAAGCTCCCAGTATTTTTCCCCTCACGCTTCCATGTGATCTCGGCATGCAATCACCAGTTAGTAAGATCCCCTGGTCTTGTGACCCTGTCTCAGTTGTAAGCTACTCTTCAAGCTAGGTTGTTCTTTGCTTTTTGTGGCGCGCGTTTTTTCAGCTATTGACCATGCCTAAACAACGCAGATCTCGTGGCAACCGTTCCACAACAACCGCCAAGCAAACCGGACGCGGCCGTTCTACTTCTGGTGCCTTTCCATCACAACCGTTGACCAACAATCTCTCCGTAAACTACACAGCCATGCCAACGGAGACACTTCGCCTTATGCTGTCCCAACGGCACCTCAGCCAAACCGGTTCACGCCTTGCCCTCATCGCCCGACTACAAGAGAGCGACTCTCCGGGCAATATTCCTGCTACTTCTGCGCCACCAGTTTCCGATCAGTTGTCGGCTATGATAACTTCCATTGTGGACGCCAGGCTGGCAATCCTCCACCCAAGCCGAGTCCGAGCCGGACTCGGCGCGAGCGCTGCCAAGCCCCGAAAGCCTCGTCCCAGTTCCCACCGACCAAGTATTAGAACCCACTCCTCCTCCAACACAGTTATTTAATGGCGGACGATGGCGGACAAGATGGCGGACACAATCGTCACAATGGTGTTCACTCTTCAATCGACCTCGGCGATCCGGAAGACGTGGCCTCCATCCACTCCAGCTACAGGCTGCCCTCGCTGACTAGTCACCTTTCAAATCATCAGATAGCAGCCATCACGAACGGTGAGCACGTGGACCTTGCTAGTCTACTCCCATTTTCCTCCCCGCTACGCGATCGTGTAAACTCGAACCTCAAGCTTCAGGTGGGAAACGAGGGCCTCACCATACCCCTGCCTTCCCCTGCCCAACGCCCCAAAATTAACAGCATCGATCGTGGGCTCGATGCCTTCGCTATATACTCTTCGGTGATCCTTTCTTCTTACCCTTCCCGTGGGGCGGACTTGTTTTCATACCAGCAGCTGATCCGTGAGTCAGCGAGGAAATTCCCGGGAATGGCTTGGTATGTGTACGATGTTGAGTTCAGGCGCCGGGCTTCCCACAACCTCCCAAAGAAATGGGGGGAACGGGATGTCCAGTTGTATTTACAGGGTTGTCATTAGGATTTGAAGTAAGCGGCTGTTTGGAGTGTAGTAGGCGGCTACTGAAGAAATGGGCGTGAAACGCCCATGGCATGTCGCGAAGCGACATGCCACCTAGGGGGGTCCCGGGGCATGCTCCCCCGGAAAATTTTGAAATTTGCTACCTCTCAGATGCGATTTCCTGCATTCTGGGGCACATTTTCAGTCTTATTTGTAGGTGAAAAAGTGAGGTCAAAGTCTGTCAGTAAACTGACTAAAGTTTTTATTTTTTCCTAGCTTTTTTTAAATCGCATGCTCATTTTGAGTAATACACGTCTTTATTACAATTTCTTATTGGGTACAACAAATCGGCAGAATATACAATGCAACCTCGTTTGATTTTCATGCATATTAATTTTCGTTTAAAAAGGAGCAGATTTGTTGAGAGTCGAAAAATATACCTAAATCAAGACAAAATATATCACGCACGTGCCTATGGTCACGGTACATTAAACATGGCGTTATTTTTCTCCTCGCCATGCATTTCATTCTGCTTCGAACTTTGTACGTTCTTAAATTTTGTTGTGCTTTCATGACAGAAAACTAAGCTAAGTTTTATTTAGTGACATATTTCCGTGAATCTTAGGGTGCGTTTCTTTGGGAAAATCCAAATCCGGATTCTTGTATCCAAAAACAGATTTTGCGTTTCTTTACCTAAATCCGAAAATGGATTAATCAGGGATTAGTGATCTGAAGAATCCACACTCCGAGTGGATACATCAGATCAAATCTAAATCCGGATTTTTAGGATTCATGATCCGTCGTTTCTTTGGGGGACGGATCCAAAAATAGTACATCTGTCAAGCGGTCTTCCATGCAAATTTACTGGTCCCGCCATATTTTCTCTCGATCTTGCGTGACAAAACATTTGATCGTGAAAAAGAAAATTCAGGTGATTATTCCGTTCCATATATTTGAAAAGTTTTCTCCAAAAACACAGACAGAAGCATTGACACGTCAGGATAACTTCATTTGTGTACCATTTCTGTAATTCAGGGACCAGATTTTGCAAATTGTGAACGCAAATAGCGAGTTCACTTGAACTACTGCAGATATTGTCCTTGTTAACCGGCCGTCGCCATGGCGACCGCCGGTTTATAAAATGGACACGGTTTTTGGTGAAAGCAAGTTGGCTTAACATACGAAGAAAGTGCTGTAAAGCTTGTGGTACGGGTACTCAAGAGCGGTACTGTCTTATACAAGACGCATGCGCATGTTAGTCTTCTGAATGTTACCTTCCTATGTTTTTGTCTTTTAATTTACAGTATTTAAGATATGAACGGCGAAGGGTTGTTTAAGTTTGGGGTTTTTTGTACAGTACAGCCCAAAAATAATGCACGCGCAAGAACTTCTTTTTGCGTCCGCAAGCCGAGAACTTCTTGCGGCTACTTGCAGGATGCCTGCACTTGAATACTGCAAGCCGCAAGAACGTCTTTGCGTTTAGAAGTTACAACCGCAAGAACGTCTTTGTGGTAAGATACCTGGACCGCAAGTAAGCGCAAGAACGTCTTTGCCCTAACATCTTAAAAACCCGGAACCCGGAGAAGGTAAAAAAGAGACCACTTTATAGCGCAAGGCACGTTCGAAATTGGCTGCCTTTGTAACTTGCAATCAGTTGTTTATTTGGTCCCTTGTAAGTTTTTTTCTTCGGTTTTGAATTTTTTATCCGATAAAAGGTTCACTAGGTTCTGAATTTGACACTGGTCGCCTTCTATGTTATTTTTTAACGGCTAGGGAGAAACGAGACTCAAACGAAGCACGCGTGTTATTGTTTATGTGTCCCGGAGTCCCAGACGTGCGGTACGCTTAGCGGCGCGAAAGGTTTCGCTCGATTTATTTCACTTAAATGAGGAACAATGGCAAAGCACAGTCCATCAGTCACATTATTAAAGAACCGACATTCACCTGTTCAGTGTTGCTGTACTTCCACCAACATATTAAACTCGGACAAATACTTTTAATTAGTTGCGCTCACACGTGTGAGAAATGAACATGGTCACTCAGATGAGAAGAAATAATACCCGAAGTCTTAATTGGAAAAACACATTATGTTTGTAAAAATAGTTCCACTCATTACGCTGAAGTCGATATCACATTTTAAATCTTCGAAGTAAACCAAAAAAGTCTGAAGGAAACTAAAACTCCGCGATCTGAAAGAAATTCGGCACGTCAATTCTAACCTGAGTAAACACAAATCTGCCGTATGCAAATTTGGTATGATTTGCTTGAATGACATTTTGTAACGCAATGCATGAGCAGTTCTCTAAGTCGTCAAGACAGCAAGCCCCGGGCAGCAAGCTGTGTCGAAAGGCGAATGTGTGGTTGAAATCATATGTCTATGCTATTTCTTCGAGTATCCCTTTTTTGCTGGGAAATTAAACTGGTAAAGATGCAGGGATTCTTGATGACTTCACCCACGCGATGGCATGACCTCCTGCATGTGTAAGTCTGGTCTTGTCTTGCCTGTCAAAGAAGAGTTCGCGCAGTTTGCCGCAATTATAGCTTTTGGACCTTTTTGTTTCTATTTCTTGGATGGAATGAAAAACTGAATTGAGTCAGTTCTGAGTTGAACCCGTATCACTGTATCTGAGACACGCTTAAAAAAATTGTTCATGTTTTGTCATGTGCCGGAGATCATGTTTACCGGGTGTTTATCTTGCAGTCGGAAAGCTGGCGGATATTCCATTTCGTGATGTGAATTTTCTTCGATACTTCGGTTGTTCGAACATTTGCTTCCTTGATTTTTTGATTAGCCTTGTGAACTTTCGCTTGACTTGGCGAATTGTCGCGCCAACACGCCAACACGACGAAAAATCGCTCGAAAGCTCGGTGATATTTCAAAGAGAATAGAGCGCGAGATTCGCTCTCATTACTTTTGCAATACCTCACACTAACACGAGCACTACAAGTTTCTTCGGCTGGACCCTCACTACTTCTTGCGCCTTCTTGCGGCTTGCGGTAACATTAGTAACTTCTTGCGGCTAGATTTTCAACTTCTTGCGTTTCGAATGTTCTTGCGGGTAAACTGCAAAAACCTAGCACTTTCACTTCTTGCGCGGGCTTGCGTGTTCTTGCGGCGCAAGAACTTCTTGCGCCACTTCTTGCGCGTGCATTATTTTTGATAGGATTGAATGCGAAAATAGGATTGAATGCGAAATTGACTGTGTTGTCTGATCTAGTTAGTGGCTATGGTGAAATTTTTTTTAGCGCAGGAGTTTTTTTTATTGGGATTGACATTTTGAGGGGTGTAAAAATGTGGGAGTCAGAAGGATTTGTGAATGTCAGGACCATATCACGCTTCTGTGAATGTGATTTGCTTTGAAAGTTGCGTTTTGCGTGAGAGGCAGTTTCCCTTGGCGTTTTATGGGGGGGGGGGGGTGGTTTGCGAAGTGGATTGTAAGGTTTCTGATTGGCTAACTTGTATTTCGCAGCGGACAAAAAGGACAGTTGCGTTTTGCCGGCGTGGGCTAGGAAGAGACTAGTATTAGTATGATGATGCAATATTAGTTGATTGCACATCAGTACATGATAGTTCTTGTGAACGGAGAGAAATGAGTGTTTATTTGAGGCGAGAAGTTGATACGAAGGAATCGTCATTAATAAGGAGTTTTTTTATTAATAAGGCAGGTGTTACGAGTCTTTTTGCATTGAAAGAACGAAAATATCTGAATATTATCGACGGATTTGTGTGGTTTGCGTGTGGTGTTCGCTAAAGGGAAAAGAAAAACAGGCGAGTGAGCGCGAAATCGATTGCGGCTCGACAGGCGCGTTAGCTTTCAAAGACGTGGGCGACTTTCGTCCCCGCTCGCTTGTTTACCTGGTTAGCGGGTTAGCAAACTGGATTTAAACATCACGTCATGAGATATCTTGACGTGCCCCATACTCTGACGATCTGCTCGAGCTCGTGTTTTTTGATTCTACTGCTATGTTCACTGTTTGTATTTAAGGTCTAGGCACAACAGTAAATACTTCGTCGTCCCTGTGTGAGCATTCTCAGTTGTGGACGAATTCATATCGACATTCAACGTTTGAGTGATTTTGCGTTTTTCAGCACAAATAAAGCGATAAGAAAGATAAGCTGAGTCATCAGAGTTTAAACATTACGTCATCCAGTACCGCTATAGTCAAAATATTGTGTCACACAATCACACTTTTCCTCACGCCGGTTCGTAAAAAAAGAGGATCGCGCTAACATTTGTGAAACCTAGGGGTGGGGAGGGTCAGAATGGCCGGTTAAAATGCCCAATGGGCTTTCTTGTTTATAAATTATTTGTATTCCATTCTAGTTGAATTCTAAGGCAGTACGAGAGAAATATCAGCGGTCTGATATACATATACTGCGTGCCTCCAGCCTGTCTTGTCATGACAAAATAATCCTTTTTCGGATTTTGCGTTCCTTTGGTGTCGAAGAATCCATATGATCTGGGATCACAAATCCGTTTTCGGATTCTCCCAAAGAAACGCACCCTTAAACGGCGAGAATTGATAAACATCTGGAAATCACCCGCCACATCTGGTTTATTATCAGCTCAAATGACGCGGAAATTATGAATGCCGTGTATGCAGAGTATTACCAGTAAGAAATCAGGGCACATTTCGCATTCCTTCTTTTTTATCGAGTCCGTTTTTACTGAAATATGATTTAACAGTTCCACTTGCCTTCTGAAAGTCAAATCAAAGATTTTTTCATTCAACAACACCATTGTGCAAGTTTCCAGTAAACATTACTTGAAATCTATTTATAGCGGCTTGTCAGTAAAAACCGTCGCGTCCGCGCGACTGAAAGGAACTTTACCTTAAGATCAAATTTTATTATGCGACGTTAAAACATTGGACATTTTCTCGTGGTTCTCTTGATTTATGAAGGCAAGCATTAAAATAACAGCGTTTTATACTTAACGGTAATTTTCTGCCAAAGTTCTTTGGAAACATATTTTTCCAAAACAACAGTGAATGTAATCAAGTGAGCGTGAAATTGTGTTAATTCCTTACCTTGAACTTCCTCATTTTCGTTAGATTTCTTTTTCTTCGTTTGACTTGGGAAGTAGTGGTGAAGCGATCGCTTTTTTCCTCCGGGACCTTCCATTTTCGAAAACCTCGTAAAACTTCAGGAAATATCTTGAAAGCTAGCTGGCACGTGTAAAACACGTCACGTGCTTTTACGGAAGATGTCTGTCAACGCCACACGTAATTTCTGTATTTTCTTACAGTAAGGTTTTATTGTGTTTTTTAAAAAACGTACACAGAAGAACAAAGAAAAAATTCCAAAATTTCGTACCGCTTACAGGTCTATAAACTGTTTTGTTTGTTCATGATCCCATTGAACAACATGATTTTTCTGTTCCTGATAACTATATAGAGGGGGACATTGGGGGACTGCCAACACCGCAACACCGCAGAAAAAAATAACGAACACCGCATCACCGCAAAAAAAGTTGACGAAACACCGACACCGCAATTTAATTTTTGTCCTACGATTTAAATGATCCAAAAAGCTTCTTGAAAAAGGGAAAACGTCGTCACGTGATGTAATATTTTTCATTTAAACAAATGTCATTACCTCAGCTATTTTCCACTCAACAGATACAAATCACAAAGTCATACTGCTTTCACCTTGTGGTCTGCACGTGAATCACGCGGATACTGATGATGTCTGTATTCTTGCTGTGGCCAACATTTTGTCGTATGTACATGACGACAAAGATGAACTGGTAACATTCCCGCTGCCCAGCGCGGTCGTGGTTGCCACGAGCTCACTTGCATAGTTTCGCGTTTTAATGTCTTCTGGGATGATAGCGCTCCTTTATCGTCTATTAACCAAAGAATCGGGCCTAATGGATCTAATGGATTCAATCCATTAGCACAGCCTGTAATTATAAGATCCTTATCACCCTCCGACATTTAACGAGTCTCTCTCGCGAAAACCTCCGCAACCGCGACGTAGAGAGATGAAAGGACACGGAGGAAAGGGGTAGTATCAGCCCGGGGGGGGGGGGGGGGGAGGCACTCAACAAAGTTTTATACGGGGAGGCTCCGCCCCGAGGTCCAACCCCTTACCCTAATGGATCTAATGGATTCAATCCATTAGCACAGCCTGCAAATATAAGATCCTTATCACCCTCCGACATTTAACGAGTCTCTCTCGCGAAAACCTCCGCAACCGCGACGTAGAGAGATGAAAGGGCACGGAGGAAAGGGGTAGTATCAGCCCGGGGGGGGGGGGGGGGCACTCAACAAAGTTTTATACGGGGAGGCTCCGCCCCGAGGTCCAACCCCTTACCCTTTTATATACCATTTTTGATAGAAAAGGTACCCCTTTCGTATACCTTCCATTGAAAAATGGTATCCCTTTCACATACCTACCTAAGAACACTGCATCTCTTTTCTAAACCCTTGGAAGGAAGTCTCCTTGTTGTTTTCATGTAGCGTTAAATAAATTAAAATAATACAGTTATACGGTGCGTCTACTCGAAATATTTTAATTAAAGGCCCTTTTAAATACCTAAATGACAGATTTCCCTACCCTTTCATATACTTCAGCTCGTGAAATCCCTACACTTTCATATACCTGAAGCCTGAAAAAGGTACCCCTTTCGGGCGGAGCCTCCCAGTATGGGCTATTAGAGGGATTACCCCCCCCGAGTATCAGTCGCTTTAATCCCCCTTCAGCGTGCTTTAACTGACAATTTAATGGACCTAATGGGAGCTAATCTAATCCAAATCTCCATATAACTGGGGTTAGAGGATCTCGGAGCTGGTTTGGATTATAGAGACTGACCTCAAGACTCTAAGAACTCTATTTTCAGTCGTGCATATATAAAGAATGCAAGGTAGCGTGTTACGAACTTACTAAATAGATTCTCTGAGCTTCGTCGGGCACTTTTTACTTTTGTTTGATCCGGCACCTAAATTTGTTTTTATACTGGTAGTTTCCCCCCCTTTTCCCTCTTCATAAAAAATAGCGACACGGTCGATTATGCACTCTGTTGTATGTTGCAGCCGTTTGACCACGCGCCGTGAAACACAAGGAGGCTGACTGGATCCCTGACAGTCCGCGTAGCAAAGGTCAAGTTACTTATAAATGAAAACGGAAATGGCCTGGCATTCATTGCGTGACACAGATTGTTTCCAAAAAAGGGTGATAATCGACGGTTTGACGAATATAAACAGGTTTTGACAGTTACTCGACAAGGGTAAGTCGGTCAAATGTGTCAAACAATAAACCACAACACCGTAAAGGGTCCGCAAGAAATCTTTTTTCACCGAACATCG
This sequence comes from Siderastrea siderea, assembly GCA_964030785.1. Lineage (NCBI taxonomy): Eukaryota > Metazoa > Cnidaria > Anthozoa > Scleractinia > Rhizangiidae > Siderastrea > Siderastrea siderea. Next base: position 36,766,637 of record OZ034968.1, read on the forward strand.
CAGGTTTAAAATCAAAAACACCGCACACCGTACGATTTGAGATCACCGCAACACCGCGAGATGGGATTTTATTCACCGCAACACCGCACAAAAAAACAAGCAACACCGCAAATCCCCATGTCCCCCTCTATATAATCTTCGCTACGCAGTAGTAGCCGGCGCAAAGTGGTCGCACAGCCGGCGGTTTTCCGCCGGCTACCGGCTTCTAATGACAACCCTGATTTAGATACATTCACTGGTCTCCCAAAGGCTATTATCTGTAAATCTTGTAGCAGGTCAGACCATTTCACCGATTCCTGCCCCCTTTCCCCCAGGTCCAAGGATTCCCAGGGGCCAAACCGAACGCAATTATGCTACAATTTCAACAAAAGGGTCCCTTGTGCTCGCACTCCCTGCTATAGCCACCCTGGGAAATAGGTCCGGATCTCTTCCAGGATGGTACCATCGTACCATCTGACCTATTGTCCTCCCAGAAGGGCACCCCTCTTCTGGTCCATCCTATGTCACACCCTGATGGGTTCCCCTAGAGACGCCGCTACTCTAGGGGAGATAGGCTCTGCCTTTCCTGCCACCCAAGGTTTGCCACAATAATCAACTTTTCTCATTGTTTTCCAGTGTCCGCCCAGCATGGGGGGTAAAGTCCAATATTCCCCCCCCCCCCCCCCTGTAGTGCAACCAAGGGATTTTAATCATAGCTGCGAGCATCATCAAAATCCGCCTCTATGTTTTTGGCGTGTATTCCTTACAGTACAAACCGCAGGGACTCATTAACAGATGGTTTTTAGGGAGGTAAATATTTTTTCTCACTTATCTTCATCCAAGGAAAGATCCTTGCTCCACCTCCTTGGCCCAGAATGAACTGTTGTGTGGGTCTTTGTACATAATAACCTATAGAAGTCGCTAGTTTTGATTTTATTCAAATATAGATTTATCGATTCATTCAGTTGTAGGCTAAAGTTACTATCAGAATATAACTCTTTATTAATTGGCTTCGTTGATTTTGCTTTGGCTAATAAATGCTTCGGAATAGCGCTAATAACTTGATAATATTGGAGAAAATTAGTTTTGCAGGAGTACTTATTCGTAAATTCTTGGTAGGACTTTCGTTGACCGGTATTGTCCAAGAGATCTTGTATTGACAGGATACCTTTTTTGAACCATTCCCTGATAAAAACGGTTTTACTGTCAACAAGTATTTCTTTGTTGTTGAATAAAATTATATCCTGTGCTTGATCAAAGTCATAGAGAGTTTTTAATTCATTGAAATATACTAGAATATTTCGCTAGTGATGAAGATAGCTGTCACTGACTTTACACTTTGAAGGCTTCCTGTGAACGTCAGTGAGAAATTTTCAACGATACTTACGAAGCCATTCCCTTATTCTATGGCTACTTTTCCACTGGCTGACACATGCTAATGCCGCAATTCATCCCTGAACATTGAAGCTGGCAGCAAAAGGAATATTTTTTTAATACCTGCGAAGACATTAGCTCAACAGAGCTACACTGATAATTCGAGTGAAAATAAAGTGTATGTATGTATATGTATTTTTAGTTTCAGTTTTAGTCGTTTTCTTGCCTTCATATTCTCTGATAGGTCACTTTGACGTATTGTTAGCACACTTAATTTTAGCCTCCCACCGTGCTGCCTAGCTTTACAAATCTTTACCCTGTTTCACAACAAAACCCTGCTGTATGCGTTTTCAGGTCTATAGCCTCTTAAATCAAGAGCCGGCCGTTTGACGACCTGGTCTCAGTTTCCCTTTGCTGGTCTGAAGCAGAATCTTGCTCTGTTCTTCTGTTGAAGATGAAATAGACACGATATGTTTCAACGTCGTCATAGTTCCCTCAAAATCATACTCAATTTTCGACCAAAAGGCACGACCGATTTCAGACAAAAAATGGCCCTCTTGTACCAATTTCTCAGAAACCTTCCAGTTGACTCAAAAACCTTGGTGTCTACTTTTACCTTAAAAGGTTAGAAGCAACAAAATGCACTTTTTTTATGCCATTTCTCAGGGAGATGTTGCTTTTCCCCATTATACTGGCAAATAAATATCAATGTAAGCTGCTCGTTTGAGGTTGAATTACTGAAAAATTTGTGCTTTCGACCTCGACCGTGCTTTTCTGGGAACAGGTAGAATTTTTCCCAACTTCAAAGACGCAGGTAGACTGCAGAATGACAGTTATACACTTTGATGCGGCGTAGGCCTCCGTTCCGTACTGGGGGGAGTGCTCAGTTTAATATGGGAAGAGCTATTGAATTACATTGAGCGATTGAAAAAGAGCGTAGGAGCCACTGAGAACTACATTGCAAGTGTAAGACTACATTGCTCGAGATGATGATCTTTAATAATTATCACTAGTTTAATAATTATCACTACTCTTAACACTTTCTACTGATCCTAGCAATCCTGACAGTGTGAAGGACGCACATGTGTCACAGTACTTGACCCTGGCAAATGCTGTAGTTGCGACTAACAAGTTTCCCTCACAGACTCAGTGGTTAGAACAGTCAACCACTGTGCGATGGAAATAGTGCTCGACTCCCGTGGGGTCTGTAGACTGGGGGTCTTAGACTGTCACAAAAGCAAAGAAATTATGTACAAAAAAAATCAAACTAAACTATCTTCCTTAACTGCATTTGAAAGCCGTTTTCAAAGTAATTTCGCCCGGCTCCTTATTAAAATTGCTTCCCTCTGTTGTTTTTCACTTCCGTTGTGCCTATTTAAGTTATCATAATTTAACACACTAATCAGTTTTGTCGAGCATCCCGTTAATACCACATAATATTTGTTTAGCACACTACTTCTTTGTCACTAAATTATAAACATTGTCTTGCCAAAGCATTCAACTGACTTTTGTTATAATTGACGCATGCTAAAACAAAAGGAAACTAGCACTGGAGCTAAATTTGTTACATTCATATCTAACCGTAGGCTTGGTACGCTTTTGCACGGGTGGGGCCATCGTTCGTGTTACGGCTAAGAGAGAGATATAAATAAATACCCGGTACTCATATCTCTCTATATATCTATCTCTTTGGCCAACACCCTATCTTAAACGATAATGTTATATAAACTCTCGGGATTTAGTAAGGGTAGGGTACGAAATTAATCACGTGATATCAGGTAGGGCGTAAACGTTTACAGAATATATGGCAGTGGCTTATTTCAAATTTAGGTACACGCTTTATTTTGGTTACGAAACCCTTGTTTAATTTACTTTAATACACCATTCGTCGATCCTAGTTTGGATTTCATGGGACATACTAACAGCGTTCATTCTGAGTGCTCGAAACCTTTTTCATCTTTGGATACCGTTTTCATCTTTGGATGGTAGTGCTCCACGCTATTAGCATGAGAAGGACGATGGGGGAAACTACTTAACATCGGGAGGGCTAAAGCTTATCACTGATACTCTTGTTCTCCTTTAATATTTCGGCGTTACATCACAATAATCTGGAGTCATATGGCTGCCGTACGTGAGACAGCGGAAGACCTCTTCATTCTTTTTTTGCTTTTTGCGCATTTTAAAGTTGAGTATCCAAAGTTCCAGTGTTTCTTCTGCTCCCCTGTTTGTTTGGAAAGATTGAGTTGTGAGAGGCAGTGGCACTGATAGCTTCCGCTTTGGTGGTGGACAGACGATCGCTTCCGTTGTAATACCCTCTGCTGAGCCGGTGGTAGATCTGATGCTTAAATCCTTCACGAAAACTCTCATTGAAGATAAGGTACAGGCACGGGTTGATGGCAGCATTGGCATGCGTCCAAAAATAGAACGTGAGGACCAACGAGGTAGGAAGACAGCTGTATGTCTTGAAGTCAAAAGTCCCCAGAAAGTGATTGATGTGCGCGGGAAGCCAACAAATGGCAAAAATGCCCACTATGGTGGCAAGCATGATAACGACTTTCCGCTTCTGCTTTTCGATACGCTGATGGTTGTGGTCGATGTGCTCACCAGGCAATTTTCTTTTCCACAGATGCAGCACGATTTTGGAATAAAGAACGGCCATTGCAAGAAGCGGGATCAGGTATAACAGGACAAACCGAATGACCATCTCGTACATGGTTATCTTGTGCGATTGTAGAACATCATCTACCCATCTTGGTGCACATATGACTAGACCAGATTCCCCAAAAAGCTTGTACTTGTAAAGCTCAGTTGCGAATACGGCGCCAGAAAAAACCCATGTTGAACCGATTGCTATCACTGTGAACTTTGGGGACAGCGGTCTTCTCATGGTGTGTACGATGGCGAGGTAGCGGTCAAAGGTCATCACGGTTAATGTGAGGACAGATGCACCTATGGAAAGATAGGCGAGGAACGGCAGGGACTTGCACAGAAAGACACCAAAACCTCCTGGGAACCATTTCACGCTCTCATACAAGTATGCCAGGGACAATGGAACAGCAGTTATGACGTCAAGAATATCAGACGCTGCCATGTTGACGATTAGCATATTAAAGTTTGTCCTGAGTTTTGGGTGCCGGTGAACCACATAGATAACCAGTGAGTTGCCTAGTAACGCCAAAAGGAACACAATAAAATAAGCAACGGTCAAACCAACCTGAGTCGAGAACGTGGCTGGTTGAATGACACAAAAAGTTGGGTCTCCAGAATCGTTTGCGTTCGTTTCTGCAAAGTAAAGATGAAGGCAGTAAATATCACGCATTTAAACGATCTCTTCATTTGTAATAGTCAGTTTGACACTTTATTTACTTGAGTTTTACTAGTGTCATTTTGCTGGTTTTGGTCCCTTTTCATTTTTTAGATGCTGTATCGTGTTCGTCCTGCCATTATTGGTCTCGAGTTAACACATGGTGAGTAAACATCTGGCCTCGTCACCCATTTCCTAAGTTCTGCCAAGATAAAGTAACAAAAAATGGCCGAAAACCAAGCTCTCTTCCCAAACCTTAAAGGCCCTTCTACACCCTCCCCCTCCTCAAACGCACTAATGACAGAAAAGTTTATTTACAGTCACTTACACTAAGTGAGTGTGGATGAGTGTGGCCTACTGTGTACATTTCTGTTCTTATTATTGACATCTTAATCAAAGCGCCGGCTAATGGCAACCTAAGTGCTATTTATAACGACACTTAGGTACAAAAACGATGCTACAAAATGGCCATTGGCAACCCAGGGTTAAGGTGGGAGAACCTGTCAGGAAACAGCACAGACGCCTTAGGCGAGTAGGACCTGCACACATGACACTTACAGTTTAACGAAATGTCCGTACAGGTTCATGCTCCTAACCTTGTGTATTTCGAAGAAAAGGGACGACAAGTTTGGTATAAAACCCAAGTCAACCAGCTCATATCATAACCAAATGCTAAGAATATACGGTCTGACAAGAGCCAAAGCCAAAATAAAGAGACAGCGCATCAGCCAGAAAAAAAGACAAACTTTGACTACGCTGCGATGCTGAACAGTCTCAAAACTAATTCACCAAACAGAAAATTTGTCGAGGGGAAGAAACCGATTATAGTGTTAACGCCTTCTCAACAAATAAAAAGCTGTGATAAGGGCCATGAATCTAACCTAACCGTGAACGTTGCCGTATTTGATAACCTAGTGAAACTAACGGCTATGCTCTTGCTTGGACAAGGCGGGATTCTAGATGGACCGGTACTATCTGTTGGGTGCAATTGAGACGAGAAAGCGACATTTAAACTGTACGTGTGGTGTTTTACCGTCAAAAGACTTGAAACCCCTCTTGAAATGTGTAATCACTTCCAGGGAGCGACTACTTTTACCACCGCTAAACTATAATAGGAGAGAGTCAGGGGGATCGATAACAAACTCTTTTGCACGGAATTGTAAGTTTCACGAATAATACTGGTAACTATTCGAAACAATGACTTTGAATGGGTAAAAACATCTCACGTTTGAGGACGCAAATTACCTCCAACTGGCGGTTGGTGGCAAAGTTTTTGGCCATTTGACAGTTCACCACCAACCCATTAAGCGGACTCTCAGAAAAGTACTGAGCAGCGAGAATATAGGAAAGTAGACTTATTTTGTATCTCCTCGCCATTAAATTTCTTTTAATTCGAAACAACCAATTGTATTAAACAACTTGGTTGAATAAAAAATCACTGTAAAATCTACCTTTTTGGTCATGCAAAACTTATAATTGTGCATGTCTTTATAATTTAAAGACATGGAAACTTTCTTATAGCAATCGCATATCCACACTTACCATATCTAAAATTCTGCTACTGCTACGGTATTGGTAACAATTGGTCAAATAAATGTAAAATGTGGCTCATATTTGTCTAGGAGGAGATTTAATACTACTCAAAACCGATTAAAGCAAGTAAGATAGGAAACTCCGATCCTGTACACTGGAAAGCCGTCTTACGACCATCACGTTACCGCAATCAACCGAAGTTACAGCCACCTCTTTGGACCCCAGCTGAAAATTTCATGTTTGTTCAAGACTTTCACTTATCGAAAAAATGCATGTTAATAGTTAAATACCATTAGAATAGTTCATACCTGTATGATTATTAGTCATCTTGTCTATTGGTGTTGGCAACGTTTCTCTCAATGCTCGCTAGCTACATCAGGCAAAACTGGCTTTGTAGCCGGCGTGGAGGGTAGTCTTAGTACGTGTGATAGTGAGCAGTTGCCTGTCAACATAATGAAAAAACCCATCAGTTTTGGGGAAAATAAAAGGACAATATAAGTGGCAATCATTTTTTTTGTCAGGTGTTACTGACATAACAGTGGGTAATGGTGTGTTCTTAATGACTATACTACAACGTATACGTAACCACCACTTGTGACATGCAAGCTGCCGATTTGAATGACAAGTATAATTGTTCTTTCATCGCGAATTGTTCACTAAGCGAACAGTAATACATTAATTATCCCGGAAAATTGGCGAAATTTGGCTTTACGGTATTTAAAGGGAAGGAAAATCATTCGTAGTATACGTACGAAAGCAGTACGATAAAGTCGCATTTTTTTAGCATATCGCATTATTTGGGCTAGAAATTTAAGTCGGTTATTCAATCGTTTTTTCATGCAGACTAATCGGTTTCAAAAAAGTGTTTCAAAAAGTGCTGAACTACTTCCTTTGTTAAATCCTTAGGCTGTTTTGTTACTCCTTTCCGATAAATTCCATTAGCTTAATGATGCAGGGAAAACGAGAAAATTTTTGAGGAGCAAATGTCACTAATGAGATCTTGCATGAATTAAAGATAAAGGTTTTAGTCGTGATCTTACAGTCAAACCTTAAGAGTAATCGATTTCCAAAGAAAGTGACGGCTATAGCCAGTTCATACCACTGTCATCAATTGCAAAATGGAAACATTTATACTGAACTGAAATATTGAGCACTGGTAAAATTTCGTGTGCTGCTTTGTCTTGGCAATCTACTGCATTAAGCCTTTATTTGTCATAAGTATCACTTTGAGACCTCGGCTTTTATTTGTTCTAAGTATCACTTTACGATCTCGGATGTAAACTAAATGATCTTCTGGAAACTTTTAGCGTAATTGATGAAGGTAATTGAATTCACCGTTAGCTAGAATGGTGTCGTCCTTCACAAGAAATAAAAGGAAAGAAAATGCACCTTCATTGCACTTTTTTGCTTGTCTCGCAACTCACACAAACATCTGATTCATTGAATTAAACTAAAGGAAGAAATTTTGTTACACGATATTCCTTGGGGAATTTCGGGAGTTACTATTTCTCATTTCTGCGTGATTTCTGCGTATTTTCTTATGAAATTCAATTAAGCATAACCGACACTCAACAAAGCGACTAGTTGTTTAGCCTCTTCTTTATAACAGTACGGAAATGTTACTTAAAAGAAATTTTCTTTCTGTTTTTGTCAAGTACAGCTTAACGGTACTCCTCTTTTTTTTTTTTTTTTCAATTCGCCGAATTCTTAGCATTGCAATTGATTTTTGACTTTAGTTAAAGGACACCACTTGTTTGAGACACTAAGAGTGCTTTCTGGAAAGAGGAACATAGAGACTCAATGACTGTCAACTAAATTACTTTTTCCGGAACTTGAGATAGAATGATTTTTTTTTGTAGTCATAAGATCACGTATCGTTTCGTTTCCTATCTTTTCTACTGTTCTTCTTTTTTTAAAATCTGTTTCTTATCAAAACGCAAGCAAACTCGTGTCTTAATAATTTTCCAGTTTAAATGCAGTATGTAACACTTAAAAATACAGGCTATGGCTAGTTATGGTTTAGATTCATTCGTTATCAAAATATAAGCAAGCACTCGTCGCAGTTTTTTTTTCCATTCGAAATACAGAATGTAGAATTTAAGAATAAGTAATTGAAGTTATTGTTAAATTTTGTCAATGTTTGAAACCAGCGATTTTTTCATTCATATTCTTAACGTAAAAGTATCAAGAGCCACTGTCTTTTTTTTTTCATGAATCTCTTTCTCTTCATTCCGTAGAACCAAAATAATAGGTGGAAGCAGTTTTCGTATAAACGTGTCGACTAGTACCAACCCTTTAATTTAGATTAACTAAAAAAAAGGTCACTGTTCGATCAAAACGTGTTTCCACTTTGAACAGCTTTTTCCAGCGGCCTCAAAGTCATGGAATCTCTTCAACTGAATTATAAAAGAGGTGACAGAATGTTTTCTGGATTTTCTGGATCAAGCCTTTGTGTTTTTTTTCGTAAAACAAGAAATCCAGTGACCTGAAAAACGATTGAGCGAATATATTAAGATTACGTTTAGAATGACAAACCTTGAAAGTTGACATTTGCACGAAGAAAAAAATCGCTACAGCAAGCAAGGCATGAAATTGTAACAAAAAACTAAACTTTATGGCAGAGAGGAATTAATTAGCGAGCCAGTTATTGACGACAATAAGAGCCTTAAGACGTTTATTTATCTGTTTGAATAACTGTTGGCGTATATTTATTTTGTTTTCAGCGTTGATTTATCCCAGTTGGCGAGATGTGATTATCTGATTTCTAGAGTATTCGCATCAACATTTATGCAGCGATCAAAAACAAAAGAGAATAAAAAGTGCCAGTAGGATACAGCGTGCAATTTGGGAAGTTTATATCAACAACATCACTACAGAGAAAAACAACAATAAAATTGATGGAACAAGTTTCCCATTATAAACCGGCGGTGTGGTGGTTTGCAGGGTAAATTAACTTAAACCCACTCTTTTGAGCAGTAAAAACGCCTTGCGATTCCGGCCCTTTTGAACAGTAATTGTTTTCCTTTGAGGAAATTAATTCTCCAAAGATTTTTTTGCCCTTTTTAACTTTTTTTTCGGTAGTTGTCTCTTCGTTCTGCTGAAACGTCCAATTTAAAGGTAAATCAAAATGAAAACTTATTTTGCTACATTGGTGGGAGTACAAAATATTAAGAATATGGTGCTTAAGTGGAAAAAAAAGTAGAATTCACTTCTAAAAGAATCTATAAATTCTACACCGCTTAACTGATCAAATTTAAGGAGTGTCTTGAGCTTATCTGCTTGTATTTTGCTTGATATTATATGTTTAAACTTCAAATAATCTCCGGCATTGATATGGTACAAAAATCATATGTAGAACGCAACAGCGAAAAAAGAGGATAATAGTCATGTTTGCATCCCCGCAAATGGCAGGGTGCAAAACCGCCTAACGCACGTAGGTGCACATACACCTGTTCCACTTAAAAAAAAATCACGAAGAAGACAGATCTCATGGCTTGGCAAAAAAGTTCTTTTGCGCTTTTATGCGAATACTTTCCTGGTTATATATTTTACTTATTGCAGCAGCTTATTGCGACAGCTTATTGCAGCAGCTTTTAATCTTTGCTCCTTTTAAAAATATAACTTTAATTTATAGTTCTTTTAAACGAAACTAAAAAAAAAACATTTGGTTATATTAGAAATCACATAATGACATCGTTCCATTTTACTCTTTAAAACTGGGAAAATATATCATTATTCTAAGACAAAAATATTTAGCGTTTGTTATTTATAAATGTGCATAATTTTTTTCAGTCATTTTCTTGCGAAGCACGTTACATTTATAAGGAACCACGGAACACTGTACAGTATGTTGCAACTGCTCTATAATAATCTCCTTTCAAATTGTGCTCGGTAACATTACGCTATCTCTCAAATATGATTTTGACATATTGACGCTTTTAGTTTGGTATCCTTGGCACAATTAAAAGTTTTTAAAGCCTTGTAATTTATCCAACGTCCATAAAAGCGGCCTAAAATTTGGCCACGGCAATATCTCTGTTATCCATCAGAAAATTTCAAAAGCTAAGTGACGTATACTTATCTCGCAAAATCATTTTAGTCTCAGGCAATTCAAGGCATGGTTTGGAAGGGTTGAAAGACCCCCGCAGAGAATACATATATCCTTTTAAAGACGCAAAAGGATTCAAATTTAAAGTTCCATAGAAGTACCATCAATTGTATCTGTCTAGATGGTTTTTGTAAAAGTGTTCATTAGTATCACGTGACATTCCTTTGTCGCTGACGTCAAAAAACGTGTTTTCAAATTAGGGGCAAGTTTGGATTGTCCGTGGACAAAGCTATATTTACATCAAAAGATGT